>WNWK01048558.1:0-13510 GCA_009830355.1 Cherax destructor | reverse complement strand
GAAAGAAAAAGGATAACATGTTTACTTTAACATGGTAGAAATTACTGGTAACCTTAAATTAACCACAATTAAAATACCCTTGGTAGAGCACCTTACCTGTTCAGGAGAAGAGTGGAGGTGTAGTGTCTCTCCACAGTTTCACTGTCACCAGGTAAGGTAACTACCACCAGAAAAGGGTGGGGGGTTCTGATTCGGCCCGCAAGAGGGTAGCACCGGCTGAACCCGTGAATGACCGCCGGCAGACTAACAACCTTAACCCATAATTAGACTACTTTTCCCTCACAATACACTTCAAAGATAAATACCTGAGAACGTAATAGTTCCAGATTAAATAATCACTATCAGTCCTGACGACCTTTAAACTTTTCGAGGTTTAATAACAGTAAGAGGGTCGTAGTTCTTCCTCTATAGAGTTGTGGGTGTAGGGGAATTTCGTGAGGCAGTAGGTAGAATGAAAGGGGGTAAGGCAGCTGGGATTGATGGGATAAAGATAGAAATGTTAAAAGCAGGTGGGGATATAGTTTTGGAGTGGTTGGTGCTATTATTTAATAAATGTATGGAAGAGGGTAAGGTACCTAGGGATTGGCAGAGAGCGTGTATTGTTCCTTTGTATAAAGGCAAAGGGGACAAAAGAGTGCAAAAATTATAGGGGAAAGTGTATGGTAGAGTTATTATTGAAAGAATTAGGAGCAAGACAGAAAGCAGGATAGCAGATGAACAAGGGGGCTTTAGGAAAGGTAGGGGGGTGTGTAGACCAAGTGTTTACAGTGAAACATAGGTGAACAGTACTTGGATAAGGGTAAAGATGTTTTTGTAGCATTTATGAATTTTGAAAAGGCGTATGATAGGGTAGATAGGGGGGCAATGTGGCAGATGTTGCAGGTGTATGGAATAGGAGGAAGGTTACTGAAAGCAGTGAAGAGTTTTTATGAGGATAGTGAGGCTCAGGTTAGAGTGTGTAGGAGGGAAGGGGACTATTTCCCAGTAAAAGTGGGCCTTAGACAAGGATGTGTGATGTCACCGTGGTTGTTCAATATATTTATAGATGGGGTTGTAAGAGAAGTGAATGCGAGGGTCTTGGCAAGAGGTGTTGGGCTAAAAGATAAAGAAGCAAATACAAAGTGGGAGTTGTCACAGTTGCTTTTTGCTGATGACACTGTGCTTTTGGGAGATTCTGAAGAGAAGCTGCAGAGGTTGGTGGATGAATTTGGTAGGGTGTGTAAAAGAAGAAAATTGAAAGTGAATATAGGAAAGAGTAAGGTGATGAGGATAACAAAAAGAATAGGTGACGAAAGATTGGATATCAGATTGGAGGGAGAGAGTATGGAGGAGGTGAATGTATTCAGATATTTGGGAGTGGACATGTCGGCGGATGGGTCTATGAAGGATGAGGTGAATCATAGAATTGATGAGGGGAAAAGGGTGAGTGGAGCACTTCGGAGTCTGTGGATACAAAGAACCTTGTCCATGGAAGTAAAGAGGGGAATGTATGAGAGTATAGTTATACCAACGCTCTTATATGGGTGTGAAGCATGGGTGATGAATGTTGCAACGAGGAGAAGGCTGGAGGCAGTGGAGATGTCATGTCTGAGGTCAATGTGTGGTGTGAATATAATGCAGAGAATTCGGAGTTTGGAAATTAGGAGGAGGTGTGGGATTACCAAAACGATTGTCCAGAGCTGAGGAGGGGTTGTTGATTTGGTTTGGACATGTAGAGAGAATGGAACGAGACAGAGTGACTTCGAGAGTGTATAAATCTCGAGTGGAGGGAAGGCGGGGTAGGGGTCGGCCTAGAAAAGGTTGGAGGGAGGGGTAAAGGAAGTTTTGTGTGCGAGGGCTTGGACTTCCAGCAAGCATGTGTGAGCGTATTTGATAGGAGTGAATGGAGGCACATGGTTTTAATACTTGACGTGCTGTTGGAGTGTGAGCAAAGTAACATTTATGAAGGGATTCAGGGAAACCGGACAGGCCGGACTTGAGTCCTGGAGATGGGAAGTACAGTGCCGGCACTCTGAAGGAGGGTGTTAATGTTGCAGTTTTATAACTGTAGTGTAAAGCACCCCTCTGGCAAGACAGTGATGGAGTGAATGATATTAAAGTTTTTCTTGTTCGGGCCACCCTGCCTTGGTGGGAATCTGCCGATGTGTTAATAAAAATAATAAAAACACTACAGCCTGAACTGTTCAGTGACTCATCTCTAAGAATCTTTAGTCGTGACACAGAACACAAACTTATTTTCTTTGCCACCTAGGTCCTTATAACAGCAGGGCAGTTAAATTCACAAACTCTATCGACATAGTATTTCCAATACTGATAATTCGCCGACCACTTGCTCAGCACAAGAGATCCCCGTCCAAGGGGACCTCTAACTTCCCCAAGAGTTCACCGTACTCTCAAGTGGAGTCTAAATATGAGCTCCACGGCTAGGCACTGTTTTGTCCAGAGGTCAGAATGAACTGTCCTATAGCCGACAACTAAAGCTGTCTTCACCTCGGAAAGAGGGGTCAGTGACTAAAATGAGAGCCGGGTAGATAACAACTGTACCCATAGTTTAAAACTCTAAAACATCCTATCTATATACACAGCTAATTAAATTAAGGCCAGATAATATTATAAAGTACTCTATCATCATTTTAGCTACTAATGAGGCTAGAGACAATATAATATTAAGTGAAAAAGCCTGTTACACATACATAATATTGGACCAAGAGGGTCTATAAACGAGGGTCGTAACACCCCCCCCCCCAAATACGACAAAATGTTGCACCAAGAAAAACGATTAACTGTACAATAATTCACCTCCTAACAAACACAGGATTATTATTTGGAACCTTCACGACAAATAGTTACGTCTTTCTCCCCAGAATGTTCCACAGTTACCCTTGTGGATCTTCATATCCCAATTTTGATCATGACACTATCATTTCTCAGAGAGGACCAGGTAGAGGACGTAAATCCCACATTGTCTCCTCACGGCTTATATCAGTGTCAGGTGATCTCAGGATTCAGGAAGTTTCCTCAGAAGGACCAATCGAAGCTGAAAACCTCAGCTAATACCATCTTAGGCCCATACCTCTCAGTGCTGCAATCGTTAGCTCAAGCACACAACTGCAGATGAAAATGGAACATTCGTCGCTCAACCTTGGTGTCGAGCGGACGTGCGACTAGCCTGCCTCTACTGGCGCCTTGTGACATTGTTGTTTTCACAACATGGCGCAGTTGGGTCGTCGCCGAGTTAACACTGTGTGTATCCAGATGATTCGTGGGGCTGTGTTGGGCCAGAATGCTTCTGTTCTACTGACTACCATTGTACGCGACGTCTACGGATTGGAGAATGACGATTTGTGTGGTGTGGCTATAAATGGTGCATATAGATTCTTCATTAAGCTTCGCACTGCCGATGTGTATGAGAGGATTGTCGCCAGGTTTCAGGAAGTACCTGTGGATGTGAATTCGGCAGTAACGGTGTGTCTTCACGACGTATCCAGGTACTACGTTTGGGTCAAGGTCCGTAATTGCCCATTTGAGGCGACGGAGGCTGATTTGAGAACAGTTTTTGAGAGATATGGAACTGTTCATACGGCGACAGTGGGCAGGTGGTCGGAAGGGATGTTTCAAGGTCTGCTGGAGGGAACGTTTACGTTAAAAATGACGTTACGCCATCCCATCCCTTCCTACATACTGTTGGAGGACTTCAGAACTCAAGTCATGGTTACCTATGCGGGGCAACGTCGTACATGCAGGTTGTGTGGGGCCTATGACCATATGGCTGTGCAGTGTGGTAAAAGGACGGGCCCAAAGAATGTTGGACATCAACGAGAGTCTTCGGTGCATCGTACGGAGGAGCGTGGGTCGGACAACCCTATGTCGGGTGCAAGTTGGAGTGCTGAGATGGACAGGTCGGAATCTTTGGAGGATGGATGTGCGACCTTACCAGGGGTACCGGAATCATCTGTCCAGGAGCCTGGAGCCGTGGGAGGAGTATCGGCGGCTGATGAGAGGGTAGCAGAGGAGGCGTTTGCTACGGTGATGCAGGACCTTTGGGCACCCCAGGTCAGGTGTGTGTGGACGAACCTGCAGCTGCCTTGGAGTCAGCGGGGACAGGAAGCTGAGGTGGGTGGCCTCTCTGGGGCTAGTGCCTCAGCCGCAGGACGGCTGCTTCACATGGAGGCGGAGGTGCACTTCGATGGCCTCCAGAAGGTGGGTATGGAGGAAGAAAGTGCGTCACGGAAGAGAGCGGCCCAGTCTGATACGGACGACGTGCTCACACCGGCGCAACGTCCGGGTAAGAAGATGTGGGCTGATGTAGCGAGGGTGATGTTGGAGGTCCCAAGGGACAGAGACTCTTGAAAGGTGGTTCCCGAGACTCTGGGAGTGACCGTGGTGGCACTCGGGAAAGGGATCGGCAAGTGCCAGTGCCTAAAGGAAAACCCCTCTGTCGGTTTCAAGTGCTTTACCGTGAATATTAATGGTTTGTGTGATAAGATGAAGCGTGAATGGTTTCGTGGGTATTTGGTGAGGTATGGTATAGACGAGGTTTTTGTACAGGAACATAACCACAAGTATGGTTGTCAGTTACTGATTGAAGGATACACTGTTTACGCTGCACACTCCTTGAGATTGAAAGGGGGTGTGGCGATATTAATTAGGGAGACTAGCCCGTTTGTTGTCCATCACAGTGAGGAGGGAGGGAGGGGCGGGTCATACGGGTGGATGGATCATGGGGAGGGATCGGTGTCCTTTGTGTGTATTTATGAACCGGCGGAAGCGGATGGTAGGGTAAAGACTGATTTTGTGAGGGATGTGTTAGTTTATCACCTATGATCGCTACCTGCGATTGCAGTGGTGGGTGGTGATTGGAACTGTGTGACACGTCGTAGAGACGTGGAACCAAGGGGGGCGGGGTATTGTTCGGTTTTGCTGGGGGATCTGTTACATGGTGTGGGGTTGGTGGATGTGGGGGGTGCTGCATGGGACGTGGAGCACACGTTTGTGAGAGAGGTTATGCTGCTCAGCTGGATCGGTTATATGTGACTAGAGAGCGGAAGTGAGGAGGTGTGTGTGTTGGATGTGGTTTTTCGGACCACAGGGGGTTTTAGTGGATTTGGGGTGGGAGGGTTGCCTCGCAGGTACGGGAGTTATTGGAAATTAAATGTCCGGTTGCTTCAAGAGGGAATGGGGGGGGATACGTTTGGGGGTTTGTGGGACAAGTTGTGGTCCGAGGTGCGTGTGGATGGGGATTTGTTACTCTGGTGGGACAATGTGGCTAAGGGCAAGATAAGGGACTTCTATGTTAGACAGGGGAGGGAGGATAATCAGTTTGCGTATGGACTTATTAGGTATTTGGAGGGATTGTTATGGGAGAGGATGTGGGAGTGCGGGTTACCCTGTTGTGGAAATAGAGGGGTTGAAAGATAAAATTCGGGTTTTGCAAAATGAAAGTTTTTTTTTTTTTTTTTTTTACATTTTATTGGTTTTAAACAAAATTACAAAAATATCCATAAATAACTGTGACCGCAATCACTAATGCATATAATTACAAAATCAATACAAAACATACAGATAATCAATCTCCAGTAAAACAATTAAATAACAATAAAGTCCCTATCCCCGCCAATCACTATATGCATACAATTATATGCACCTATTACATTTAACCATAATCATTATCCAACAACCTACTTATGACCCTATTACATCAGGATGGATGTACAATATATAAAACAGATAGCGTAAATCACCACTGTATCCTGTCCCGTGTACCACATATCTGTCCACTCCAATATGATAAGAGCTCCAAGCCATTACCACTCCACATCCACTGGTACAGTAATGTCGTACACCAAACAATGTACATTTCTCACAAATTACTATAGTATTCCACACACAGGCACAATATATATTATACTCAATCATACAGATGACATGCACTCCACGTATACCCACTCACACCCTAAACTTGATACCACAAGTACCACCTGTCCTATTCATTATTAACACAGTTCCACTGCTCATGACAAGTCAAACCTTGTCATCTCTGAGTACAACTACGATAAATATATAAAAATACACCAAATTCATGTGACAGTAACCAAACATTTTACCGTCCTCTAACATCACCAAGTCTTGAATCTGCCTGAAGGCCACAGACCCATCAACCAGGTTTCAGTACCTCAGACCATACACAAACTTCAATAATAACACTCCACATCAACACACACCATAACTGAACACCCAGCACTGAACAGGACAAACCCTTACTCTTCCCCAATTACAACCCCCTTAAATAACCCACACACCCAAATCCACATCCCCACTCGATCACACAACATACACACCCAAACCCATCTGTCTCCCGTCACCCAGTATAAAGGTCATCTGTCCCCACCCACCAAACCGCCCCCCAACCGTACCAACTTCAGTCAATCACAAGCAACATCCAGGCCATACCAAAGCCACAACCGTACATTCCCAAGCAAGTCGCAGAGCCAAGCCCCCTTAAACTCCTACAAACCCACTTAATAACTCTCCCACCCGGAAATTCCTATAAGCCGAACTAAAACCCTTATCCCAATCCCTCCCATACACCTGCCTGTTTCTACATTTCGTACGGTACATTACCACAGCCAATGCCCTAATTCTTTCCTTATTCCCACCTCCCTCAATCTCCATGACCACACACAGAAATCAACCAAACAATGCATTAGGCCTCTCCTAACCCTGTCATCCAATCCTCCCAAGTCCAGGAACAGTGCCCTCAACAACTGTATCCCCCCTCCCCCAAGTTTGCATACCACCCCCCCCATCCACTCCCGCACCGGCCCCAAAGCTTCACAGAAATATATCCCATGCAAGACAGTTTCCAACATACCACACCTTTCACACCTGCCCTCCTGTACCAACCCCATACTGAATAATACCGCCCTTGATGCTACCGCCCCATGTAAAAATCTGTACATCTGTTCACGATCTCTTGCACGTAACCTAAGTCCTCGAAAACCCCTCCATATCCGAACCCAATCATATACTGGAAAAACCGCTGCACCCTCTACAACCTTAGCCTCCGCACCAAGACCCATCATCCTATTCACCTTCATTTTATGCGGTTCCTTAATTACCAATAAATTCCTCATTCGCTGCTCAGCCTTGGCTGTGGCAGGTGCTCCTGACTGCTCACTTGTTGTGCTAAGGCAGTTGGTGTATTCATAGCAAGATGACAACACAGTTTCGGAGAAGAGTGAATACTGTCTGCGTGGAACCTCATAAATGGAGCCATTTATCCATCGAATGCTAATGTATTGCTGCCGCTATCATTCGAGACAAATATGGCATAGCAAATGATGATATTTACGGCGTTGCGCTCAATGGCAGTGCAAGAATATTCATCAAATTGACGACTACCCAAGTTTATGAAGCACTCGTTGATAAGTTCGAGGACAAGTGTTTGCAAGTAAATGCTACAGTGGAAGTGAAGTTAAAAGATGTTTCCAAACAATACAAATGGATAAAGGTCAGAAATTTGCCATTTGAAGTGCAGGAAATGGATGTAAAGAATGCTTTCAAGCAATATGGAGAAATACATGCAGCTGTTATGGGTCGTTGGACTGATGGTTTATATGAAGGTGTACCTGAGGGATCATATAGCCTTAAAATGTCATTACGAAGAGCAATACCTTCATATGTAGTGTTACCAGAATTCAGAACACAAGTATATGTAACATATGCTGGTCAACAATGAACATGTCGTATATGTGACTCGTATGAGCATATGGCTGCTGCATGTAATAAACGACAAGGACGGCGTCTAGATGAGGAGCGTACGAGTAAGGACGGACATGAAGAATCGCATGAATCTCAGGACGGTGTGGGCGTGGTCGCAACTGCAAGATGGAGTGACATAGTAACACAGTCGATGGAAACATGTAAAACGAAAGGCAGACTGGTGAGGGTGGAGGGCGAATGGGGGTGAAGGTATGCTTTTTGGGAGTGTATATGCCGGTAGAGTCTTCCAGACAGGTGAAGGTGGATTTTGTGAGGGAGCATATGATTTATGCATGTAGGATTTGCCTAGCGTAACCATAGTTGGGGAGATTTTAATTGTGTCATCAGGGAAAGGGATGTAGAGCCACGGGAGGGGGGTGTGTTTGCAGGCTCTGAGGACTTACTTAGGTGTGTAGGTTTGAAGGATGTTATTGGGGTAGGAGGGCGGGAGAACATACATTTGTTAGAAGAGGGTATGGGGCTAGGCTAGATAGAATTTATGTAACAGGGAGTGTGGTGGTGGGTGCGGTTAAATATTTAGATGTGGGTTTTACAGATCATCGGGAGTGTTGGTGGAGGTGGAATGGTCGGGTGTGGTAAGGTGGGGTAAGGGGTATTGGAAATTAAATGTTCAGCTTTTGAGTGGTGAGGGTAGATGTGTGGAATTTAGTGATTGGTGGGGAGGGTTGTGGGAGGGGAAGTTGCAGGGGGGGGGCTCTGGTGGATTGGTGGGTGGATGTGGGTAAGAGGGGCATTAAAGCATACTATCAGAGATTGGGCAAAGAAGAGGTAGGATGGCGTTATGGCATGCAAAACTACTTGGAGGGATTATTGACGGACTGTTACTTAAGAGGAGGTCACAGACTAACTGAGGAAATACGGACATTGAAGGAAAGGTTGCGGTTGCTGCAGAATGAGAGTTTTGGGGCATGCAGGATGAAAGCAGGCTTGGATGACGTGTTATGGGGAGATAAACCCTCCAAATATGTATTGGGTAAGTGTAGGAACCGAAAGGATAGGATGACAGTGGAGTGCTTGGAGGTGGATGAAGAATTGGAGAATTATGATGAAGGAATGCGGATTTGTACCACAGAGGCTATGAACGTGTATGTGGATAAGTGGTTTGCCAAGCATATGTGTCACAAAGGGTGAGTGTGATGAACAAGGATTTAATATTAGGGGGAATCGTGGAGAGGTTGGGACGAAGTGAGCGGAAGGAGTTGGAGGGGATGATCAGTGAAGGGGAGGTGTGGGAGGCGGTGAATGGGTTAAGTAGAGGGAAGGCCCCTGGAATAGATGGTATAGCGAACGAGTTTTATAAGGAAAATTGGAACATCATGAGGGACTGTTTGGTTGGTGTGATGAATGGGATGAAAGAGGACGGGGTGATGGGTAGGGAGATGGGATTGGGAGTGGTGGTTCTAGTACGGAAGGGGAAGATAGGAGATACTTTGAGGAATTACAGACCTTTGGTACTAATGAATTCTGATTATAAAATATTTGCAAAGATTCTAGGTAACAGATTAAAAAGGGTGTTGGGGAGAGTGATTGAGGTAGGACAAGGGGGGATTCCAGGTAGGGGAGTGGTGGCGGGTCATGAGTACATTAAGGATTTCATTGAAAGTGTGGAAGGGGGAGGGGTACTGGCATTAGATTGGCAGGGGGCGTATGATAGTGTAGAGCGCGAGAGCATGTACGAAATCATGGAGCGACAGGGGTTCGGTGTGGAAGTGATGAGTTGGATCAGAGCTTTATATGAAGGGCATGTGTTAGGGTACAAGTCAACGGTAGATTGGGTGGGTGGTGCAGATGGAACGGGGTTTGCGGCAGGGATGTCCTCTGTCGCAAATTCTGTTGCATGTGTTCAGGATCCGTTTACAGATTGGTGGGGGAGGGGTGGTGGTGGTGAGGGGATCATGAATATTGTGGGGTATGTGGACGACACTACGGTGCTGGTATGGCAGGAGAAGGGGCTGGGGCATGTAGGGAACAGTATAGGCACATTTTGTAAGGCAACTGGAATGAAGGTGAACGGGGCAAAATCATTGCTGTTGGAGGTGGGTAATTGGGTGGGGAGGGGGTTGGGTAGAAGATATGGTTGGAATGTGACTGACACAGTGAAAATATGTGGAATAGTGTTCAAGGGGAATCGGGATGTGACGAGAGAGGTAAATTCGGGGAATGTAGTGCAACGGGCAATGGAGCGTATAAATGGTTGGCGTGGGTGAGCTCACGTTGAGGCAAGGGTCATTGCGGTAAACACAATGATTTACAGTAGGATTTGGTTTGTAGCTAATATTTATCCTTTATTGAGGTGGGATGTGGAAGGGCTGGAGCGTAAAGTATTTAAGTTCATATGGGCTAATGGTAGACATTGGTTACAGAAGGATATAGTTATGAAGGACATATTATTGGGGTTGGGTCTGATTTGGCTGGAGAAGAGGTTGATGTGCATGTATGTGAAACGTTGTGTGTTGAGGAGGGGGATGGAGGGACCGGGTGGAAGGAGTGTTGAGAGATTTGGGTGAATGGTGGGAGGAGGATCTGGTACAGTGCAGGGATTGGCTGCGCAATATGATGGTCATAAAGGAACCCCAAAATTTAAAAGTAGCTGTGCTTATGAGGTTAGGAGGTGGGGTGGGGTGCTGGAGGGGAGGCTATATATCCAGTTTATGACTGGAAAGGAATTTGGGGGGTTTCGGGAATTACGTTTATCGGGAAGGGATCGTGAGCTGATGTATAGGTTTCACATGGGGCGGTTGCAGCAAGGGAGATTTTATTTCGAATGGGGTGTTGAAAGATGGGGTTGTGAGGGGTGGCAAGCCGGAGACCGTCTTGCAGCCATATATTTTGTGAAGCTTTGGGAAGGGGTAAGGTGGTGGATGGGATGGGTTTTGAGGAAATTGGGGGAGGGGGAGACCTTTGTTAAGGGCAATTTTCTTGGATTTGGGGGGTGTCATAGGGACAAAAAGGGTTTAATGTACTGCATGGTGGATTTTGTTTGTGTGTCTTGGAAATTGAGAGAGGTGGGCATTCGGGAAAGAATAAAGGCGGTGGCAGCTCATATATATCGAACCAAGTGTCGGAATCGTTTGCTATATGGGAAGGGTTGGGATTCTGTATTTTCCGAGGATTACAGATCATTAAGTGTCAAGGGGCTATTGAGAGGTTTGGAGGGATTTGAGTGGGCCTGACCTGTAGGGTTGGGAATAGGGGAAAGGGATGTTTGTTTTTAGGAGATAGGGACGTGTGATTGGAGAAAGGGGAGGGAAGATGGGGGGTATTATTTTATTATTTTCTTTGGGTGACGGTTGACATTCTATGTTGTGACAAGTGACGTTGGGGTTTGGGTAGTGGATGAGATGAATGAAGGGTGGATTGATGTTGGTGAGGTTGGTAAGGTGGGGAGTCAGGGGTTGTACATGGGTTTGGCTGGTCCTCTGAAGCCGGGGAGGGAGGGAGGTGTGTTTGGGTGGTAACTGGTGTGAATGTGTTGGGGTTGGTTTGTACTTACCAGTAGATGGTAAGGGTAACTGAAACATGTTGTGGTCACTGTGAATTTCTGATTTGTAATTTACTTTGTATATACTCTGTGGCAGGTTGATGGCATTCTGATAGGACATCAGGTAAGCACCACACTTGTTGTAGGTCATGAATTTACACATGTATAAGTGTAATTAGTATTAATACAACTTATAAAGTTTAAAGTATTAGATGCTAATTGTGTTTGTATTCATTTTTACATAATTGTGTGTATAGAGGTTTGTTGTGGCTATGAAAGCAAAAATTTGTGGTTAGGTGTGAAGTTATTAGGATACTTTTGTTAAATGTAATCTCATGCACATAGAGCTTACAGTTTATAAGGTTAATGCAAATTGTTAGGTGGAGAGGGGGGTCTCTTATTGGGATTTGTGGCATAGGTAGGATGCATGTCCTTAATGATTTGTAAGGACGATTCATATCTGTTTATGGTAAAAATATTACTAGGAATTATATTGGTGTAGGGTCTCGGCACTGGGTGTACCTTTTGTTGTATGTTAATTTTATCACCTTGCACGAAGTTTGTATTGAGCTGTTGTTTGTGACATAGCATTTATTTCCATTGATGTTGGAAAGGTTACTCATTGTTAATGTTCTTTGCGTTTATACACATTTGATTGTTTTGAGTTTGTATATGTATTACATGTACCGAAAAACTAATAAAATGTAAAAAAAAAAAAAAACGCTTCCGGTGAAACACAGGCTGCAATGGGAACAATTGCAGAGGAAGCAGAACTAGATTTGGGTATGAGTGAGGTGATTCCTGAGTTGGTGAGTGGATTATTGGATAGTTCGCAAGGGACAAATGAGATTTGCTCTGTGGAAAAAGCTGAAGAGATTTTGAGTGTAGTGGGGGCATTGGGAGATAATAGTCCAGATGATGGAGGATTGGAAGTGCACGATGTGCAGGTAATTGTTCATAATGAGGATAGGGAAACTGATATGGAAATTCATAATGATTCAAGGAAACGAGCCATGGCCATGAGTGATGATGATGTACTTACCCCTGCGCAAAGGTCCTGTAAAAAAGTGTCTGTTGATGTACCGCAAAGGCCTTTGAAAAATAAAAAAAAGGGAGGTGATGTACAAGAAGTGAAGAATATGGATAGGAACGGTAGTAATGAACAAAGTAGTTTGGTAATGGAAGGAAAGAGAGTTAGTAGATCAAGAGGAAAACCACCTCTATTGTTTTCAGGAGCATCACGTTAAATGTTAATGGAGCTAAGGCGGAGGTAAGAAGGAAGTGGATAGAGGTGTGTATGAAAAGATACGCAGTGGATGTGGCCTTTATACAAGAGCATAATTGTCGATGTGGTAGAAATTTGATTGTGCCGGATTATAGAGTGTATGCTGGTAGTTCTGGGTCTTTAAAGGGTGGAGTGGCGGTTTTAGTGAAGGAGAATAGCCCTTTTCAGTTGTTGAAGTGGGAAGAGGGTAGGGAGGGGAGGGTAGTGAGAGTAGACGGGGTATGGGGCGGTGTTCGTGTTGCTTTCATTGGCGTTTATTTACCAGCTACTAGCGTTCGAAGTGTAAAGGAAGAATTTGTGAGAGAACAATTAATTTATTTTTTGAGAGGATTGCCAGAGGTGGTAGTATTGGGGGGTGATTGGAACTGTATCATACGAGAAAAGGATGTAGAACCAAGGGAGGTGGATGTGTGTTGCGTGTTTTGCGTGATGTTTTGGGTAGTGTAAGTTTAGTGGATGTAGTTGCAGGGGGTGATAATGTAGATTTTACCTTTATAAGGAGGGGATATGCTGCGAGGTTAGATAGGATATATGTTTCTAGGATGGTTAATGTTGGTACGGTTACGAGTGTGGATGTTGGATTTTCTGACCATAGAGGGGTGTTAGTTGACTTGGAATGGTCAGGAATGGTCAGGTGGGTGGCTGGCGATTGGAAATTGAATGTGCAATTATTGGAAGGTGAGGAAGCAGTTATGGGTTTCGGTGAATGGTGGAAGTGTGAGTGGGCAAAGGGGAGGTTAGAGAAGGATATTATTGCATGGTGGGTGAATGTAGCGAAGCCAGCTATTCAGAAATATTATAGGATGAAAGGTAGAGAAGAGGCGCAATGGAAGTATGGGTTCCGAAGTATTTGGAAGGACAATTGGCTGGGGGTTGTTATGGAAGAACGGATAGGCAAGTAGTGGAAATGAGAAATATCAAAGATAAATTGCAGATGATTCATAATGAACGTTTGATGCGAT
>WNWK01048557.1:0-13510 GCA_009830355.1 Cherax destructor | reverse complement strand
TTTCTCTGTCATATTTCATCACCATGGACTGTTTCCGTCATATTCCATCCCCCGGGGCAGGTTTTTTCCTCTCATTTTCATCTTCGGACGGTTTTTTGTCTTTTCCATCACCATGGGGGGTTTTTTACTTTCTTTTCCCCCCCGGGGACTTTTCCCCGGCATTTAATAGCCCTGGACGTTTCCCTTTTTCATTTTCCATCTCCCTGGGGTATGACTTTACCTTTTTTTCCATCACCTTCAGTTTTTTTTCCTCTCGTTTTCCATCGTTAACGATTTTCCTTATCATTTTCCATCGATCTTGGTTGGTTTCCTTCTTTCCACCCCCCAATTTTTTTCTCTGCTATTTTCCTTTTTTGGGGGGGTTTCCTGTCATATTCCATCGTTCTGTGGGTTTCTCTGTCATATTCCATCATCATACGTCATATTGACGTATTTCCCTATCATATTCGATCGCCTTCAACGGGTTTCCTGTCATTTTCCATCATGCTGGACGGGTTTCCATATCATAATATATCATTTGTGAATGGGTTTTCCTGAAATTTTCCATTGCCTTGTACGGGTTTCCCTGTTATATTCCATCTCCCTGGATAGTTTTCAATGTCATATTCCATCGCCCTGATCTGCTTTCCCTTTCATTTTCCGCCGCCATCATTTTCCTGTCATTTTTCATCTCCCTAGACGAGTTTCCCTGTCAAATTCATTCGCCCAGGACAGGTTTCCCTCTGATATTAGATGGTAATGGGCTATTTCACCTGTCATCTTCCATCACAACGGACATGTTTCCTTCTCATTTTTCCACCGCTCTGAACAGTTTTCCCTTTCATATTCAATCACCCTGGCTGGGGTTCCCTTTTATATTCCTTTGCCATGGACGAGTTTCCCTGTCATATTCCATATCCCTGGAAGAGTTTTCATGTCATTTTCCATTTTCCTTGATGGGTTTCCTTCTCATTTTTCATAGTAGTGGATGGGTTTCCCTGTAAATCTGTTTACGAACACTTAAGACATACGATATTTATAAAAATAATACAACTCACCCAAACATAAAACTGAGTACACATTTCATTTCTCATCTATGCTACATATCACATTTTCTCACCCACATCACCCCTAAAACATCCTTCCATACTCATCCTGGGATCACCAAGAAAATTTAACCCAAACCCCATCATGACATAAGCCAGAGTAACCACCACCACTCTTAACACCACCACACTGGCTCCTATCGTTATGATGGGTTGTCTTAAAATATCTCTTGATATCCGAGGATAATATAAAAGGATTTTTAGAGGGGATTGGTGAAAAAATAAATAGATAGAAATAAATGTTAATTTTATTTTGTGAAAATATTTAATTAAGGTAAAGGTGAGTTGTAATTTTTTTTATAGATATTAAGTGTTCAAAGATTTAATTTCATAATTTGATTGGTAGTGTTTTTCATTATAAATTGTTATGGTATAAGTGTACATGATTTAGTGGTTTTGGTAAATTCTATGCATTTTGTTTAAAATTTGTCTTCATATGTCTTATGATTCTTTTTTTTTGTGGGGTCATAGAATTTGAGTAATTGTCTTTGTTATAGTGTTCTTAGATATTGGTAAAACATGATAGGTGTTGGTGGACGTGATTTTTTTGTGAATGTTTATAAAATTGGTGTTTTTCTGTGATCTTAGTGGATTTGGGATGAGGAACATAGAAATTGGTAAAATCTTTTTTATATGTAAATGGGTGTTAATGTGGTATAAAAATGAGTGTGTTATGGGGTATAAAATGCGTTTGCGGTGTTAGGTGTGATCTTAGATATTATAAATATGATATGGATTTGGTTTGTTTTGTGTGAATATTTATAAAAATGACTTTTCTGTGATCTTAATGGTGGGGTCATAGAATTTGGTTATAGTGTTCTTAGATATTGTAGGCAATAGGTTGAAACAAAGGTAGGTTGGGTGTGACATCACCGCCCGCCAAGTAAACATAGGTGGGAGTGTGACGTCAAGGGAGGTGCCCCTATCTGTGAAGTCGCTGGTCGTGGAGTGTGACGTCATGTGTTGGTGGTAGTGAGGTGAGTGTACTTAGATATTGACAAATAGATACAGAGTTAGCGGGTTTGAAATTTTCTGTGAGAATGTTTATAAAAATGAGTGATTTATGTGATGTTTAAGATAGGTAGGCGAGTTTCAGTGGGGAGAAATAAATGGGATTAAGTCAGGAGTATCTGAGAGAGTTAGGGGCTAAGGAAGGTTAGCAATAATGTTGAAGGATCAGTTATGGAAGAAAAGGGAATATAAATGTGTAAATCAAGGATTATGTGGATTAAAATAAGGGTCGGATGCAAAAGTGGGTCATAATAAGCGTGTATGCACCTGGAGAAGAGAGGAGTGGAGAGAGAGAGAGATTTGGGAGATGTTAAGTGAATGTATAGGAACTTTTGAACCAAATGAGAGAGTAATTGTGGTAGGGGACCTAAATGCTAAAGTGGGAGAAACATGCAGAGAGGGTGTAGTAGGTAAGTTTGGGGTGCCAGGTGTAAATGATAATGGGAGCCCTTTGATTGAACTTTGTATAGAAAGGGGTTTAGTTATAGGTAATACATATTTTAAGAAAAAGAGGATAAATAAGTATACAAGTATACAAGATATGATGTAGGGCGTAATGACAGTAGTTTGTTGGACTATGTATTGGTAGATAAAAGACTGTTGAGTAGACTTCAGGATGTGCATGTTTATAGAGGGGCTACAGATATATCAGATCACTTTTTAGTTATAGCTACAGTGGGAGTAAAAGGTAGATGGGATACAAGGAAAATAGAATCAGTAAGTAAAAGAGGTGAAGGTTTATAAACTAAAAGAGGAGGCAGTTAGGGTAAGATATAAACAACTATTGGAGGATAGATGGGCTAGTGAGATGTAGGCAATGGGGTCGAAAATGTATGGGGTAGATTTAAAAATGTAGTGTTAGAGTGTTCAGCAGAAGTTTGTGGTTACAGGCGAGTGGGTGCGGGAGGGAAGAGGAGCGGTTGGTGGAATGATGATGTAAAGAGAGTAGTAAGGAGAAAAAGTTAGCATATGAGAGGTTTTTACAAAGTAGAAGTGATGCAAGGAGGGAAGAGTATATGGAGAGAAAAGAGAGGTTAAAAGAGTGGTGAAGCAATGTAAAAAGAGCAGATGAGAGAGTGGGTGAGATGTTATCAGCAAATTTTGTTGAAAATAAGAAAAAGTTTTGGAATGAGATTAATAAGTTGAGGAAGCCTAGAGAACAAATGGATTTGACAGTTAAAAATAGGAGAGGAGAGTTATTAAATGGAGGAGTTAGAGGTATCGGGAAGATGGAGAGAATATTTTGAGGATTTGTTAAATGTTGATGAAGACAGGGAAGCTGTGATTTCGTGTGTAGGGCAAGGAGGAATAACATCTTGTAGGAGTGTGGAAGAGCCAGTTGTGGGTGTAGGGGAAGTTCGTGAGGCAGGGGTAGAATGAAAGGGGTAAGGCAGCTGGGATTGATGGGATAAAGATAGAAATGTTAAAAGCAGGTGGGGATATAATTTTGGAGTGGTTGGTGCTATTATTTAATAAATGTATGGAAGAGGGTAAGGTACCTAGATTGGCAGAGAGCGTGTATTGTTCCTTTGTATAAAGGCAAAGGGGACAAAAGAGAGTGCAAAATTATAGGGAATAAGTCTGTTGAGTGTACCTGGTAAAGTGTATGGTAGAGTTATTATTGAAAGAATTAAGAGTAAAACAGAAAGCAGGATAGCAGATGAACAAGGGGCTTTAGGAAAGGTAGGGGGTGTGTAGACCAAGTGTTTACAGTGAAACATATAGGTGAACAGTATTTGGATAAGGGTAAAGATTATTTTGTGGCATTTATGGATTTGGAAAAGGCGTATGATAGGGTAGATAGGGGGCAATGTGGCAGATGTTGCAGGTGTATGGAATAGGAGGAAGGTTACTGAAAGCAGTGAAGAGTTTTTATGAGGATAGTGAGGCTCAGGTTAGAGTGTGTAGGAGGGAAGGGACTATTTCCCAGTAAAGTGGGCCTTAGACAAGGATGTGTGATGTCACCGTGGTTGTTCAATATATTTATAGATGGGGTTGTAAGAGAAGTGAATGGAGGGTCTTGGCAAGAGGTGTTGGGCTAAAAGATAAAGAAGCAAATACAAAGTGGGAGTTGTCACAGTTGCTTTTGCTGATGACACTGTGCTTTTGGGAGATTCTGAAGAGAAGCTGCAGAGGTTGGTTGATGAATTTGGTAGGGTGTGTAAAAGAAGAAAATTGAAAGTGAATATAGGAAAGAAGGTGATGAGGATAACAAAAGAATAGGTGACGAAAGATTGGATATCAGATTGGAGGGAGAGAGTATGGAGGAGGTGAATGTATTCAGATATTTGGGAGTGGACATGTCGGCGGATGGGTCTATGAAGGATGAGGTGAATCATAGAATTGATGAGGAAAAGGGTGAGTGGAGCAGTTCGGAGTCTGTGGAGACAAAGAACCTTGTCCATGGAAGTAAAGAGGGGAATGTATGAGAGTATAGTTATACCAACGCTCTTATATGGGTGTGAAGCATGGGTGATGAATGTTGCAACGAGGAGAGGCTGGAGGCAGTGGAGATGTCATGTCTGAGGTCAATGTGTGTGTGAATATAATGCAGAGAATTCGGAGTTTGGAAATTAGGAGGAGGTGCGGGATTACCAAAACGATTGTCCAGAGAGCTGAGGAGGGGTTGTTGAGGTGGTTTGGACATGTAGAGAGAATGGAACGAGACAGAGTGACTTCGAGAGGTATAAATCTGTAGTGGAGGGAAGGCGGGGTAGGGGTCGGCCTAGGAAAGGTTGGAGGGAGGGGTAAAGGAAGTTTTGTGTGCGAGGGGCTTGGACTTCCCGCAAGCATGTGTGAGCATATTTGATAGGAGTGAATGGAGGCATATGGTTTTTAATACTTGACGTGCTGTTGGAGTGTGAGCAAAGTAACATTTATGAAGGGATTCAGGGAAACCGGCAGGCCGGACTTGAGTTCTGGAGATGGGAAGTACAGTGCCGGCACTCTGAAGGAGGGGTGTTAATGTTGCAGTTTTATAACTGTAGTGTAAAGCACCCTTCTGGCAAGACAGTGATGGAGTGAATGATATGAAAGTTTTTCTTTTTTCGGGCCACCCTGCCTTGGTGGGAATCGGCCGATGTGTTAATAAAAATAAAAAAAAAGATTTTTTTTTGTTGTTTTGAGGAAATGTGTGTAAAAATGTGAGTGTGATCTGTGATCATAGTATTAGTGATCTTGGTTATAATGTTTTGAGGGAGTTGGATGTATATGTCTTAGCTATTTGTGATCTTACTGTTTTTGATATAAGTGATTTCTATAATCATAGTGGTTTTGTAGATGAGTATGTAGTTTGGTGGATGAGATGCAATTCTCAATCACACATTTGTGTGTGATTGAGAATGTAATTTGGCGGGTGAGTTAGAAATGTCAAATGTTATTTGGGAGTAATCAATGAAGTTTTTTTTTATAGTATTCAATGGCGTTTTGGCAGTATTCAATGTTGTTTTTGCTAGTAATCAATGATACATGAGTGTTTTTGGAGGTGTTCCAATGTAATTTTGGAAATGGTCTAATGTAATTTGGAAGTGATCATAGAATTTAGTAATCACTTTGGTTATAATGTTTTGTGGGGATGTGTATAAAAATTGAGTGTGTTATGTGAATTAGTGGTTTTGAGATGAGTGATCATAAAAAATGTATTGAAGGAATGTTTGATGGTGTTTTGGGACTAATCAATGGTGATTTGGAAGTATTCAGTGGTGTTTTGGAGGAATTCAATGGTGTTTTGGGGGTATTCAAACGATGTTTGAGAGTGTTTTTTGGAAGTGTTCAATGGTGTTTTGGGGGTATTCAGTGGTGTTTTGGTGGTATTCAGAGGTGTTTTGATAGTATTAGAGTGTTTTTGAATGTGTTCAAATGATGAATGAGTGTGTTTTGAAGGTTAGTTTAGGTTAGGTTAGGTTGGGTAAGGATAGGTTTGGTAAAAATGTTAAATGTTGTTATGGTATTAATCAAATGGTGTTTTGGGAGTATACAAAAGTGTTTGATAGTTTTTTTGGAGGTGTTCAATGGTGATTTGGTATTATTCAATGGTATTTTGGGGGTATTCAAATGATGCATGAGAGTGTTTTGAAGGTTAGGTTAGATTAGTTTAGGTTAGGTTAGTTAGGTTAGGTTAGGATAGTTTAGCACAGGTTAGGTGTTGTTAGGTTGGGTTAGGTTAGGATAGGTTAGGTTAGGATAGGTTAGTTAGGTTAGTTTAGGTTAGGTTAAGTTAGGTGTTGTTGTTAGGTTGGGTTAGGATAGGTGAGAGTGTTTTGAAGGTTAGGATAGGTTAGGTTAGTTTAGGTTAGGTTAGGTTAGGTTTTGAGTGTATTCAGTGGTGTTTTGTTTAGGTTAGGTTAAGTTAGGTATTGATAGGTTGGGTTAGGTTAGGATAGGTGAGAGTGATTTGAAGGTTAGGATAGGTTAGGTTAGTTTAGGTTAGGTTATCTTAATGTTTTGAGTGTATTCAGTGGTGTTTTGGTGGTGTTCAATGGTGTTTTGGGTGCATTCAATGGCGTTTTGAGTGTATTCAATGGTGTTTTGGTGGTATTCAGAGGTGTTTTGATAGTATTAGAGTGTTTTGAAGTTGATCAAATGATGTATTAGAGTGTTTTGGTGGTCAATGGTGTTTTGTGTTTTTGAAAGTGTGTTTTGTGTTAGGTTTATGTTCATGTATTTTTGTGTTCATGTTATATCTGAGTTGGAGGTGAGTAGTGATCTTGGTTAGAGTGTTTTGAGGGAATGTTTTGAGAGAAAGTTTGATGTTGTTTTGGGAGTATGCAATGGTGATTTTGAGTGATTTGAGGAAATTTTTGTAAAAAATGTGATTATGTCTTAGTTGGGTGTGTTCATGATATGTCTTAGTTGGTGGTGACTGTGTTAGTTTTGGTAATGTGTCATGTCTTAGTGGGTGATGTCTTAGTTTTTGGTAATGTTCCATGACTTAGTTGGAGGGTGTATGTCTGTGTTAGTTTTGGCAATGTGTCATGTTTTAGTTGGAGGTGTATGTCTTATGTCTTAGTTGGTGGTGACTGTGTTAGTTTTTGGTAATGTTCCATGACTTATTTGGAGGGTGTATGTCTGTGTTAGTTTTGGCAATGTGTCATGTTTTAGTTGGAGGTGTATGTCTTATGTCTTAGTTGGAAGTGTATGTCTTAGTTGTGATTATGCCATGTATAGGTTTGTTGATGTCTCATGTGTTAGTTGAATGTGTTCAAATGATGTATGAGAGTGTTTTGAAGGTAAAGTTAGGTTAGGTTAAAATGTTATTTGGGTTAGGTTAGGTGTTGTTAGGTTGGGTTAGGTTAGGTTAAATGATAATTGGATTAGGATAGGTGTTGATAGGTTGGGTTAGGTTAGGTTAGGATAGTAATACCCGATAAATTATTTATTATATTAGTTGACATGAAGTCATATGATGGAGGTTATAATTTTAATCCGTTATATTTTCAACATGAAGATTTGACGTATTTCGGAGTAACAATTAATTCAGAAATGATTCTTAATATTGATTGTAAGTTCCCTACCCATGCGAGTAGGTTATATTACGCTACCTTGAAATCTCTGGGTTTGGAGACTGACCATCTGATTACATATAAGACCTTTGTCGAAGGCAGAACTATATTAGGTGTTGACCTGAAAAGTGAACAGGTTAAGAATGCCATATCTGTTGAGAAGAATGGTAATTTGAGAATAGTTATGTCATTTGGTAAACCGAAAGATGAGAATAGAATTTGTCTGAAGTTTGGTGAAACTAATGCGATTTTAAATATAAATGAAAATAGATCAGTAATATTGCATTCGCGAGTATAGACCATGAATTGTGAAGAGATAAATATTGCCTTGCAACACCATACGGGAAGATATGCTACATATATGGGGTGTTTTGCCGCAAATAATATAACCGAAATTAATATGAGGATAGAGGTTAAGCCGGTAATATTTATCGTAAATATATTGAATGACCAAGATGAAAATATGGGTCATTGGATTAACGGATTTGGAACATTATACGAATATATATGAGAAAATTATATATAAGAGAAAATTAGTATATGGTATTAATCGAAGGATTCAGCATGAAAAATCTCTGGTATGTGGGATATACGCCATATATTTTGTGCATAAATTAACAAATTATAATGTAAAGGAAATTTTACCATATTTATTTAAAGATTTTAGTAGAAATACATTAAAGAATGATCAATATATAATGAAATATGCATATGATCATTTCAATATGCCTCCATGTACAAGTGTATTTGCTAATAAATCAATGTGGAATTATGAAAATTTGTGTAAAATATTAGAATTATCGTACAGTGGGTAGACCCCTGAGGCGATTAGAGGCGGGGCATAGTTCGCAGCACTGGTATAACTGGGAGCACTGGGTCACATCCAGGGCCAAGTTCACTGACACACCAGGCCAGGATGAACCCAAACCAATATCCCGTAGGAGGTGTCTATGAGGAAGGAAGACAACATCCCTGTACGTGTTGGATTAATCAACATAGACCATCTATAGTAAATGGTAAGTGTACCTTATTTTTCTAATATTGAAAAAATATTTTATTGAAAATCTTTTGTTTGAAATTTTTTTTTTTTTTTTATTAACACATCGGCCGATTCCCACCAAGGCAGGGTGGCCCGAAAAAGAAAAACTTGCATCATCATTCACTCCATCACTGTCTTGCCAGAAGGGTGCTTTACACTACAGTTATAAAACTGCAACATTAACACCCCTCCTTCAGAGTGCCGGCACTGTACTTCCCATCTCCAGAACTCAAGTCCGGCCTGCCGGTTTCCCTGAATCCCTTCATAAATGTTACTTTGCTCACACTCCAACAGCACGTCAAGTATTAAAACCATATGCCTCCATTCACTCCTATCAAATACGCTCACACATGCTTGCTGGAAGTCCAAGCCCTCGCACACAAAACTTCCTTTACCCCTCCTCCAACCTTTCCTAGGCCGACCCCTACCCCCCTTCCCTCCACTACAGATTTATACACTCTCGAAGTCACTCTGTCTCGTTCCATTCTCTCTACATGTACAAACCACCTCAACAACCCCTCCTCAGCTCTCTGGACAATCGTTTTGGTAATCCCGCACCTCCTCCTAATTTCCAAACTCCGAATTCTCTGCATTATATTCACACCACACATTGACCTCAGACATGACATCTCCACTGCCTCCAGCCTTCTCCTCGTTGCAACATTCATCACCCATGCTTCACACCCATATAAGAGCGTTGGTATAACTATACTCTCATACATTCCCTCTTTACTTCCATGGACAAGGTTCTTTGTCTCCACAGACTCCGAAGTGCTCCACTCACCCTTTTCCCTCATCAATTCTATGATTCACCTCATCCTTCATAGACCCATCCGCCGACATGTCCACTCCCAAATATCTGAATACATTCACCTCCTCCATACTCTCTCCTCCAATCTGATATCCAATCTTTCGTCACCTATTCTTTTTGTTATCCTCATCACCTTACTCTTTCCTATATTCACTTTCAATTTTCTTCTTTACACACCCTACCAAATTCATCCACCAACCTCTGCAGCTTCTCTTCAGAATCTCCCAAAAGCATAGTGTCATCAGCAAAAAGCAACTGTGAAACTCCCACTTTGTATTTGTCTTTATCTTTTAGCCCAACACCTTTGCCAAGACCCTCGCATTCACTTCTCTTACAACCCCATCTATAAATATATTGAACAACCACGGTGACATCACACATCCTTGTCTAAGGCCCACTTTACTGGGAAATAGTCCCCTTCCTCCTACACACTCTAACCTGAGCCTCACTATCCTCATAAAAACTCTTCACTGCTTTCAGTAACCTTCCTCCTATTCCATACACCTGCAACATCTGCCACATTGCCCCCTATCTACCCTATCATACGCCTTTTCCAAATCCATAAATGCCACAAAATAATCTTTACCCTTATCCAAATACTGTTCACCTATATGTTTCACTGTAAACACTTGGTCTACACACCCCTACCTTTCCTAAAGCCCCTTGTTCATCTGCTATCCTGCTTTCTGTTTTACTCTTAATTCTTTCAATAATAACTCTACCATACACTTTACCAGGTACACTCAACAGACTTATTCCCCTATAATTTTGCACTCTTTTTGTCCCTTTGCCTTTATACAAAGGAACAATACACGTCTCTGCCAATCCCTAGGTACCTTACCCTCTTCCATACATTTATTAAATAATAGCACCAACCATTCCAAAATTATATCCCCACCTGCTTTTAACATTTCTATCTTTATCCCATCAATCCCAGCTGCCTTACCCCTTTCATTCTACCCACTGCCTCACGAACTTCCCTACACCCACAACTGGCTCTTCCACACTCCTACAAGATGTTATTCCTCCTTGCCCTACACACGAAATCACAGCTTCCCTGTCTTCATCAACATTTAACAAATCCTCAAAATATTCTCTCCATCTTCCCGATACCTCTAACTCTCCATTTAATAACTCTCCTCTCCTATTTTTAACTGTCAAATCCATTTGTTCTCTAGGCTTCCTCAACTTATTAATCTCATTCCAAAACTTTTTCTTATTTTCAACAAAATTTGCTGATAACATCTCACCCACTCTCTCATCTGCCTCTTTTTACATTGCTTCACCACTCTTTAACCCCCTATTTTTCTCTCCATATACTCTTCCCTCCTTGCATCACTTCTACTTTGTAAAACCTCTCATATGCTAACTTTTCTCCCTTACTACTCTCTTTACATCATCATTCCACCAATCGCTCCTCTTCCCTCCGCACCCACTGCCTGTAACCACAAACTTCTGCTGAACACTCTAACACTACATTTTTAAATCTACCCCATACATTTTCGACCCCATTTCCTACACTCTCACTAGCCCATCTATCCTCCAATAGTTGTTTATATCTTACCCTAACTGCCTCCTTTTTAGTTTATAAACCTTCACCTCTCTTTTACTTACTGATTCTATTTTCCTTGTATCCCATCTACCTTTTACTCCCACATGTAGCTATAACTAAAAGTGATCTGATATATCTGTAGCCCTCTATAAACATGTACATCCTGAAGTCTACTCAACAGTCTTTTATCTACCAATACATAGTCCAACAAACTACTGTTATTACGCCCTACATCATATCTTGTATACTTATTTATCCTCTTTTTCTTAAAATATGTATTACCTATAACTAAACCCCTTTCTATACAAAGTTCAATCAAAGGGCTCCCATTATCATTTACACCTGGCACCCCAAACTTACCTACTACACCCTCTCTGCATGTTTCTCCCACTTTAGCATTTAGGTCCCCTACCACAATTACTCTCTCATTTGGTTCAAAAGTTCCTATACATTCGCTTAACATCTCCCAAAATCTCTATCTCTCCTCTACACTCCTCTCTTCTCCAGGTGCATACACGCTTATTATGACCCACGTTTCGCATCCGACCCTTATTTTAATCCACATAATCCTTGAATTTACACATTTATATTCCCTCTTTTCCTTCCATAACTGATCCTTCAACATTAACCTGACTTAATCCCATTTATTTCTCCCCACTGAAACTCGCCTACCCCCTTCAGCTTTGTTTCGCTTAGGGCCAGGACATCCAACTTCTTTTCATTCATAACATCGGCAATCATCTCTTTCTTATCATCCGCACTACATCCACGCACATTCAGACAACCCAATTTTATAAAGTTTTTCTTCTTCTCGTTTTTAGTAGATTTGTACAGGAGAAGGGGTTACTACCTTATTCTTCTATTATTGAAAAATCTTTGCCAGGTGCAGATATAATGAGGATGCTGGAAAATATCCGTGAAAATCAGATACGTCAGCAGCAAATGATTGAGGAGTTGACGAATCTCTTAGTGATGAGCCCACCGGAGGTAGTGGGGCTCCTACCCTCCCCCCACGGGGTTGACACCGCACCTCACCCTCACATGGATGTCTCCCCCGTCGTGTCTCCTACCCATGGGATTGCGATCAACGATATCGCATCTCCTACCACCTCGAATGATAATGCGACTTCTACCCACAATGAAGAATGTTATTGTGATAAGTGTGTATGATGCAATGAGATGGAATATTTTATGATCAATTCTCAATCGAGTTTATCTGATGTTAATTCTCCGTCCATAAACTACCCACCTTCCTCTCCCCCATCATCCCCCCAGAAGTGTATTATATATCACATGATGAAGACCCTCAACAAAATGCCCAGAATTTTTTCAAGAGAAGAAGATGAGAATTTTTAATGTATTACCCGTATGAAGACTTCTTTTGTTACTTGAAATCTTAATTCGTGTTATGTTTTTCCTATGTTGATTATGAGTAATGTACCTGTTACCTGGAAATGTATCTTTTTATTCTGTTACCTGAAAACATGGAAAGTGTATATGAAATTTGTAAAATGTATCTTTGTATATTAATAAATAAATAAATGATGAAAAAATGTGTATTAGTGTTAACCTGTTGTACTCTCCCCATGTTTAAGCTTGTTAGTTAGTCAGTGACGTCACGGGTGAACATCACGTGACGTCACACCGCACCTGGGCTCGCTTGATTGAACTTGTACTTAAAGAGAGGAAATACTATAGGGAAGATCTTCAGTTCAATTTATTTAGAGAGGAAATAATATTACCCATAAGGGTTACCATATCTCTGACCCTCCATAGGGGTAAATTAAAAAAAAAAATTGGTGTCATTGTCGAAAAAGGATAAAACTCAAAATTTCGAAAAAATGAAAATTTTGAAAAAATGAAAATTCGAGAAAAAAAATCACCTCAATTTCACACCTAGGTGTGACCGCCGCCATTTTGAGTTTCACAGAAGAAAAGTATACTACTATATTCATATTCTACATGGGTTTCCCTCTCATATTCCACCGCTATGGATTGGTGTTTCCCTGTCAATTTCTGTCGCTGTGGACAGATTTCCCTGTCATAGTCCATCTCTGGACGGGTTTTCCTGTCATATTCGATCTCCCTGCTCCGTTTCATATTCCATATCCCTGAATTAGTTCTCCTGTCGTTTTCCATCATCTTTGACGGGTTTCTTTTAAACAGGTTATCTTGTCATATTCCATCGGTCTGGATTGGTTTCCCCTGTCATTTTCCGTTGTCCTGGACGGGTTTCGCTGTCATATTTCATCGCCCTTGACGAGTTTCCCTGTCAATTTCAATCCCTCGGGACGGGTTTTCTTGTAGCTTTCCATTGCTCTGGATGGGTATCCCTCTCATCATCCACCACCCTAAACAGGTTTCTCTGTCATGTTCCATCTCCCTTGACTGGTTTTCTTGTCATTTTACTTCGCCCTTCACATATTTCTTCTCTGTTACTCCATCGCCTTGGACGGGTTTTCCAGTCATATACCTTCACAATAGAGAGGTTTCTCTGTCATATTTCATGAC
>WNWK01048556.1:0-13510 GCA_009830355.1 Cherax destructor | reverse complement strand
TCCGTAAAATTGATACACCTCACCCCTAGTTCTTCGTATCCACCTTTGTTTACGCCTATCTTTAGCAAGCACAAAGATATTGTTTTTTGTTGGGTCCCTGGTCATGTTGACGTACAGGGCAATGAACAGGCAGACACTGCTGTGCGGTCAGCAGTACATGACCTTCCAGTTTCATATAGAGGTGTTCCATTCACGGACTATTTTGCGGTCATTGCTACCCACCTTCGCACCCGTTGGCAACAACGCTGGTCTGACCTGCTGAATAACAAACTTCATTCTATTAAACCGGTTATAGGTTTCTGGCCTTCTTCTTGTCACCAATGTCGAGGTTGGGAGACTACACTCTCCTGTCTTCGCATCGGCCACACTCGTCTTACTCACGGGTATCTCATGGAGAGGCTCCCTGCCCCTCTCTGTGAGCATTGTCAGGTTCCAGTGTCTGTTAGACATATTCTGTTGGACTGCCCACTCTATCAACGAGCACGCAGAATTTACCTCCAACGACGTCTTCGGTCTGCGGCTCTTTCTTTACCTTCCCTTCTTGCAGATGGACCCTCCTTTAATTCTGACTCTCTCATTGACTTTTTGACAGCAACTGACTTACTACACAAACTCTGACGATTATATCTCTAGCACCTCCCTCAGTCCCTTCTACCTCGATCTCTTGCTACCCTCTATCCCTGCACTGTCCACCATCCTGCTACACTCCATACCCTACTAATCTTCTATCTCCCTCTTACAACCCATTCTCCCTGCATCCTGCAATAACCTGCAGTGCTGTATAACCCCTGTGGTTTAGCGCTTCTATTTGATTATAATAATATTAATAATCGTGTATAGGGCAAGGAGGAATAACATCTTGTAGGAGTGTGGAAGAGCCAGTTGTGAGTGTGGGGGAAGTTCGGGAGGCAGTGGGTAGAATGAAAGGGGGTAAGGCAGCTGGGATTGATGGGATAAAGATAGAAATTTTAAAAGCAGGCGGGGATATAGACTTGGAGTGGTTGGTGCTATTATTTAATAAATGTATGGAAGAGGATAAGGTACCTAGGGACTGGCAGAGAGCGTGTATTGTTCCTTTGTATAAAGGCAAAGGGGACAAAAGAGAGTGCAAAAATTATAGGGGAATAAGTCTGTTGAGTATACCAGCTAAAGTGTATGGTAGAGTTATTATTGAAAGAATTAAGAGTAAGAAGGAGAGCAGGATAGCAGATGAACAAGGGGGCTTTAGGAAAGGTAGAGGGTGTGTACACCAAGTGTTTACAGTTAAACATATAGGTGCACAGTATTTAGATAAGGGTAAAGAGGTTTTTGTGGCATTTATGGATCTGGAAAAGGCATATGATAGGGTGGATAGGGAGGCAATGTGGCAGATGTTGCAGCTGTATGGAATAGGAGGTAGGTTATTTAAAGCAGTGAAGAGCTTTTATGAGGATAGTGAGGCTCAGGTTTAGAGTGTGTAGGAGAGAGTGAGATTGTTTCCCAGTAAAAGTATGCCTTAGACAAGGATGTGATGTCACCGTGGTTTTTCAATATATTTATAGATGGGGATGTAAGAGAAGTGAATGTGAGGGTCTTGGCAAAAGGTGTGGGGTTAAAAGACAAAGAATCAAATACAATGTGGGAGTTGTCACAGTTGCTTTTAGCTGATGACACTGTGCTTTTGGGAGATTCTGATGAGAAGTTGCAGAGGTTGGTGGATGAATTTGGTAGGGTATGTAAAAAGAAGGAAATTGAAAGTGAATATAGGAAAGAGTAAGGTGATGAGGATAACAACAAGATTAGGTGATGAAAGATTGAATATCAGATTGGAGGGAGGGAGTATGGAGGAGATGAATGTTTTCAGATATTTGGGAGTGGACATGTCAGCAGATGGGTCTATGAAGGATGAGGTGAATCATAGAATTGATGAGGGGAAAAAGGTGAGTGGTGCACTTCGGAGTCTCTGGAGACAAAGAACTTTGGCCATGGAAGTAAAGAGGGGAATGTATGAGTGTATAGTTATACCAACACTCTTATATGAGTGTGAAGCATGGGTGATGAATGTTGCAATGAGGAGAAGGCTGGAGGCAGTGGAGATGTCATGTCTGAGGTCAATGTGTGGTGTGAATATAATGCAGAGAATTCGGAGTTTGGAAATTTGGAGGAGGTGCGGGATTACCAAAACTATTATCCAGAGGGCTGAGGAGGGGTTGTTGAGGTGGTTCGGACATGTAGAGAGAATGGAACGAGACAGAATGACTTCGAGAGTGTATAAATCTGTAGTGGAGGGAAGGCGTGGTAGAGGTCGGCCTAGGAAAGGTTGGAGGGAGGGGGTAGTAGAGGTTTGGTCTGCGAGGGGCTTGGATTTCTATCAAGCATGCTTGAGCGTATTTGATAGGAGTGAATGGAGACAAATGGTTTTTAATACTTGACGTGCTGTTGGAGTTTGAGCAAAGTAACATTTATGAAGGGTTTCAGGGAAACCGGCAGGCTGGACTTGAGTCCTGGAGATGGGAAGTACAGTGTCTGCACTCTGAAGGAGGGGTGTTAATGTTGCAGTTTTATAACTGTAGTGTAAAGCACCCCTCTGGCAAGACAGTGATGGAATGAATGATGATGAAAGTTTTTCTTTTATGGGCCACCCTGCCTTGGTGGGAATCGGCCGATGTGTTAATAAAAATAATGTATATATATATATATATATATATATATATATATATATATATATATATATATATATATATATATATATATATATATATATTATATATATATATATATTTTTAAATATGTCGTGCCGATTAGGTAAAACTGGTCAATTAGCAAGAACTCATCTAAAATTAAGTTCTTTTAAATTTTTCTCTTATACGTTTAAAGATATTTTTTTTCATTTATGTTAATGTAAGAATTTATAATTTTGTACCAAGAGAAACTTTGAAAACCTACCTAACCTTATTACAATAAGCGCAATTTAATTTAGCCTAACCCAACTAAATATATTTTAGATACGTTAACATTAATTTAATAATAAACAAACACAATGAAATATATTTTTCGTTATGTTCAGAATGATTTTGGCGAAATTATTGCATACACAAATTTTCACTTGTCTTATATGGCAAGGTGAGCGTTGCTATTTAAGCCAAAATCGCAAGTTTTACCTAATCGGCACGAATAATATATAAATATATATATATATATATATATATATGTCGTGCCGATTAGGTAAAACTTGATTTTGGCTTAAATAAACGCTCACCTGCCATATAGACAAGTGAAAATTTGGTATGCATATTTCGCCAAATCATTCTGAACATAACGAAAAATATTTCATTGTGTTTGTTTATTATGAAATTAATGTTAACGTATCTAAATATATTTAGTTGAAGATCTTATGTGTTAGGTAGTTTAAATTGAATATCTCATCAACATAAATGATAAAATTTAAGTTAGGAATAGGACTTTTATAGTTTCTCTTTAATAGACGACATATATATATATAATATATATATATATATATAAATATATATACATCGATTAGTAAAATGAATTAGAACTCATCTAAAATTAATCCTTCTAAAATTCTATACGTTTAAGATATTTTTCATTAATGTTAATGTAAAATTTTAATTTGAAAGAGAACTTTAATACTAACTTATTCAAAAAGCAATTTAGCAACAACAAATATCTTTGATAGTTAACATTAATTAATAATGCAAAACAAGAATATTTTTCTAGTTCAAATGATTTAAATATGTACAAAATTCATTGCTATATATAGCGCTATGCAATAGAAGTTTACCTAATATATATATATATATATATATATATATATATATATATATATATATATATATATATATACTTATTAACACGTCGACCATTTCCCACAGAGGCAGGGTGACCTAAAAAGAAAGAAACATTCATCATCATTCAATACTTTCACCATCATTCATACATAATCACTGTCTTTGCAGAGGCGCTCAAATACGACAGTTTAGACGTCCCTCCAAACTGACAATATTTCAAACCCCTTCTTTAAGGAACAGGCATTGTACTTCAAATTTCCATGATTAAAGTCTACCTAACCGGTTTCTCCGAATCCCTTCACAAAATATTACACTGCTCACACTCCAACAGCTCATCAGGTACCAAAAACGAATCATCTCCATTCACTTTTATCTGACACGCACACTTGCCCCTCGCCCACAAAACCTCCTTAATTCTCTCCCTCCAACTTTTTCGGGGAGGATTCCTACCCCACCTTACTTTCCCTACAGATTTATACGCTCTCCAAGTCATTCTTTGTTCCATTCTCTTTAAATGATCAAACCACGCCACTAAGAATCCTCTTCTTAATATTTACACTTCCCATTGCCCTTAGACAGGACATCTCCAATGCCTCCAGCCGCCTCCTCGCTGCAGCATTTACAACCAATGCTTCACACCCATATATGAGTGTTGGTACTACTATACTTTCGTACATTCCCTTCTTTGCCTCCATGGATAACGTTTTTTGTCTCCACAGATACCTCAACGCACCACTCACCTTTTTTCCATCATCAATTCTATGGTTAACCTCATCCTTCATAAACCCATCCGCTGACAAGTAAACTCCCAAATAAATGAAATCATTCACTTCTTTCATAATCCCTCCCTCCAAAGTGATATCCAGTTTTTATTTATCTAAATCGTTTGATACCCTCATCACCTTACTTTTATCTATGTTCACTTTCAACTTTCTACCTTTACACACCCTTCCAAACTCTTCATCTAACTTTTCCAACTTTTCTTTAGAATCTTCCAAAAGCACAGTATCATCAGTAAAATGTAACTGTGTCAACGACCATTTTGTATTTGATTCCCCATAATTTAATCCCACCCGTCTCCCCATCACCCTAGCATTTTCTTCTTTTACAACCCCATGTGTAATTATATTAAACAACCATGGTGACATAACGCATTCCTGTCTAAGACCTATTTTTACTGGGAAATAATCTCTCTGCTACTCATACACACACACACACACACACACACATACTACGGCTTCGGAGAAGCTGGAGGAGATTAATAATCTTTGATATACTGTACCAATGTATTCATGTTTGTGTTTTCTGTCAATGTATTCTGTCTATTAATAAAGTTCATATAGAAAATTAAATATAGAGGGTGGTAGAAGAAGAAAATATTCAAACAGTTTCTGGGAGAACCTCGAGTTTTCCCTGAAGCAAGTTTATTGTCTTCTCTGTCTTCTCTGAGGATGAGGGTCCCCAGTAAAGTTCTAGAGGTGGTACCTCCATATATATATATATATATATATATATATATATATATATATATATATATATATATATATATATATATATATATATATATTTACTGGGAAAGTGAGTTATACCTGCTGATACTAGCTTGTGTTAGTGTAACTTACTTTTGTCTTGTGAGAATTGTATTCATGTTTCTCGTTGTCTTTTATTTTAAATACGTTATTGTGGAACCTGTCAGTCCTTTACGTTTGTATCGATCACAGTGAAGCTGAAATAAAGCAAAACAAATCAGTAGCTGTTATGTACGTATATAAAAATATGCGTACATAAGAGCTGCCAGTCGAAATATACTCACGCACCTCAAATCTGATTAAAAACTTGTAAACTAGGAATAAATAAAAGATCTAAGTGTGAAAGTGTCCTCTGGTAGTTCCTGCGTAGCTTTAATGCTGACACATTCATCCCGTGAAGAGGAAAACTGAAATACGCTAATAATATTAGCTTTTGTTGACATAATTCTTATTATTTTGCATTATCATTCACATTCAGAGGCTGTCATAACAATTGCTCTGAAATATCTGCAATTATCCTTAAGAGCACCTGCAAATACATGACATTTATGTAACGAAGTTAATGTATATGCGTTATGATACGTGCCTTTGTTATCCCGTCCTCATAATCACAGGCATCACTTCACCGTTGTCAAGACAGTCAAGTGGGAGACTTACCAAGGAACCTCTGTACCTTTAAATAGTGAAAATCTGACTAGCGTTCAGTTGCTGCCGCTTTTCTGCTCGCGTGGTAAAATATTTTATCGTTCTTATAATAATATTATTATTAGGTATCATCCCCACTGGGAAAGCCTTTGATTTGCTGCTATAATTTTGTCCTTATTTCTCTCTATCTCTCCAACTTTTCTATTTTCTTCGTTCATAACTCGAGAACCTCTCATCCTACTGGACTAAACTTTTGGACATTTGTGTACGACAACGAGGAGAGACTTTAGGAACAATTTACATGTCCAAGTCCTTTGTGACCAAAGTTATTGACTCCCAACATATAAGATTTTGTTCGGATTTTTAACCCCGGAGGGTTAACCACTCAGGATAACTCAAGAAAGTCAGTGCGTCTGCTAGATGAACAGGACAACTGGTGTAAGGAAACGCGTCGAAATGTTTCCATCCCGCTGGAAATCGAACCCGGGCCCACCGTGTGTGAAGCGAGAGCTTTAGCTACCAGGCCACCCACCGGGGCACCAGGAATGCCTCAGATAACTTCCAAAATCCTCAGTGGTGTATCATTAAACTTTCAAAGATGATGTCTTGTAATCTGAAGACGGCCGAGAATGAAATTCAAGTGAGCTGGCGCAGGTCTCGCCATTTCATGTGTAAAGTCTGTGAAATTTTGATTCCCGTTTAATATATTCGTTTACTTCTGAATGGGTGCAGTATTTAATGACCGATGCATCTTACGACCAGCATGACAAGCACTCAGTGGAGTTTGTTTGTGAGCATGTGTGTGTGTACGCGCGTATGTGTGTGTACTCACCTAGTTGTACTCACCTATTTGTGGTTGTAGGGGTCGATTCATAGCTCCTGGCCCCGCCTCTTCACTGATTGCTACAAGGTCATCTCTCTCCCTGCTCCATGACCTTTATCAAACCTCGTCTTAAAACTATGTATGGATCCTGCCTCCACTACGTCACTTTCTAAGCTATTCCACTTCCTGACAACTCTGTGACTGGAGAAATACTTCCTAACATCCCTTTGACTCATAGGAGTCTTCAACTTCCAACTGTGACCCCTTGTTTCTGTGTCCCCTCTCTGGAACATCTTGTCTCTGTCCACCTTATCTGTTCCTCGCAGTATTTTATATGTCGTTATCATGTCTCCCCTAACCCTCCTGTCCTCTAGTGTCGTCAGGCCGATTTCCCTTAACCTTTCTTCGTAGGACAATCCCTTAGCTCTGGGACTACTCTTGTTGCAAACCTCTGCACTTTCTCTAATTTCCTGACGTGCTTGACCAGGTGTGGGTTCCAAACTGGTGCTGCATACTCCAGTATGGGCCTGACGAATATGGTGTACAGAGTATTGAATGATTCCTTAGTGAGGTATTGGAACGCTATTCTCAGGTTTGCCAGTCGCCCATATGCTGCAGCAGTTATCTGATTGATCTGTGCCTCAGGAGATGTGCTCGGTATTATACTCACCCCAAGATCTTTTTCCTTGAGTGAGGTTTGCAGTCTTTGGCCACCTAGATTATACTCTGTCTGCGGTCTTCTTTGGCCTTCCCCGATCTTCATGACTTTACATTTGGCAGGGTTAAAGTCAAGGAGCCATTTACTGGACCAGGCTTGTAGTCTGTCTAGGTCTCTTTGTAGACCTACCCGATCCTCAACTGATTTAATTCTTCTCATTAACTTCACATCATCTGCAAACAGGGACACTTCTGAGTCTATCCCTTCCATTATGTCATTCACATATACCAAAAACAGTACAGGTCCTAGGACTGACCCTTGTGGAACCCCACTCGTCACAGGTGCCCACTCTGACACCTCATCACGTACCATGACTCGTTGTTGCCTCCCTGTCAGATATTCTCTGATCCATTGCAGTGCCTTTCCGGTTATGTGTGCCTGATCCTCTAGCTTTTGCATTAATCTCTTGTGAGGAACTGTGTCGAACGCCTTCTTGCAGTCCAAGAAAATGCAGTCTATCCACCCCTCTCTCTCGTGTCTTACTTCTGTTACCTTGTCATAAAACTCCAGTAGGTTTGTGACAGAGGATTCTCCTTCTCTGAAACCGTGCTGGTTGTCGTTTATAAGCTTGTGTCTTTCTAGGTGCTCCACCACTCTCCTCCACATGATCTTCTCCATGACTTTGCATACTATACACGTCAATGACACAGGTCTGTAGTTTAATGCCTCGTGTCTGTCTCCTTTCTTAAAAATTGGGACTACATTTGCCATCTTCCACGCCTCAGGTAGTTGCCCAGTTTCAATGGATGCGTTGAAGATTTTTGTTAGTGGCACACACAACATCTCTGCTCCCTCTATAAGGACCCACGGAGAAATGTTTCAGGTCCACCCGCTTTTGATGTATCGAGTTCCCAAAGCAGCTTCTTCACCTCCTCCTCGGTTGTGTGTATTTCATCCAGCACTTGTTGGTGTACCTCCCTATTCTGAATTCCTGGAGTCCTTCCTGTCTCCTCTGTAAATACTTCTTTAAATATCATGTTGAGCTCCTCACATACATCTTGGTCGTTTCTTGTGAACTCCCCACCTTCCTTCCTCAGCCTGATTACCTGGTCCTTGACTGTTGTTTTCCTCCTGATGTGGCTATACAACAGCTTTGGGTCAGACTTGACTTTTGATGCTATATCATTTTCATATTGTCGCTGAGCCTCCGTTCTAACCTGTGCATATTCGTTTCTGGCTCTTCGGCTAATATCTTTATTTTTCTGGGTCCTTTGTCTTCTGTACTTTTTCCATTCTCTATTACACTTAGTTTTCGCCTCCCTACACCTCTGGGTGAACCAAGGAATCATTCTAGTCTTCCCATTACTTTATTTCCTTTGAGGACAAACCTCTCTTCTGCCTCTTTGCATTTGGTTGTCACACATTCCATCATTTCTTTTACTGGTTTTCCTGCCAATTCTCTCTCCCACTGAACGTCTTGTAGGAAGTTCCTTATGCCTGTGTAGTCCCCCCTTTTGTAGTTTCGTTTCTCCCTTCCTATTCCTGCTCCCCTCTCCACTTGTAGCTCAACTATATAATCAAAGCACAGAACCAAATGATCAATAGCTCCAAGGGGCCTTCCATACGTGATATCCTCGATGTCCGAACTGCTCAAGGTGAATACTAGGTCTAATCTTTCTGGATCATCCCCACCTCTCTCTCTGGTAGTGTCTCTAACATGTTGATGCATGAGGTTTTCCAGTACCACATCCATCATCCTTGCTCTCCATGATTCAGGACCCCCGTGGGGCTCCAGGTTTTCCCAATCAATCTCCTTGTGATTGAAATCACCCATAACTAGTAACTTTGCTCTCCCCATGTGGGCTCTTCTGGCTACCTCGGCTAGTGTGTCTACCATTGCTCTGTTGCTCTCGTCGTATTCTTCTCTTGGCCTCCTGCAGTTCTGTGGCGGGTTGTACATTACAGCAATTACCACCTTATGGCCCTCAGACTGAATTGTTCCTATGTAGTCCTTTTCGCCCATTCCATCCATTCCTTCCACTTCTTCAAATTCCCACTTGTTCTTAATGAGCAGTGCAACTCCTCCTCCCCCTCTGCTCCCTCTATCTTTCCTGATGATTTGATATCCGGGTGGAAAGATTGCATCTGTTATCATCCTGGTGAGTTTCGTTTCTGTGAGTGCTATTATGTCTGGGGATGTCTCCTTTATTCTTTCATGCCACTCCTCACATTTATTTGTTATACCATCTGCATTTGCATACCAAACCTTCAACTTCTTTTCTAAAACTGTAGTCTGGGGAGTATGTTGGGGTTGGGAAAGTGGGAGACCTGATGGAAACTTTGGGTAGTTGGTGTGAAGGTGGAGTTTGTAATGAGGTGGGTGGAATAATTGGGTATGGCATGTTTGGTTGCATTGGGGTTGTCCAGGTTGTGGGACATCTGAAGGTGGTTGTATTAGAGCTTCCTCCTGAGTCTGGGTTCTCCTGTCCAACTCTCTTTCCTCCTTTTGTCTCTGTACCCTCTCTTTCAGTTTCTGTCTTTCTTCTCATGTTCTGTCACGGTCGATATACACCATCCGGGACAGAACATGAGAAGAAAGACAGAAACTGAGAGAGAGGGTACAGAGACAAAAGGAGGAAAGAGAGATGGACAGAACCCAGACTCAGGAGGAAGCTCTAATACAACCACCTTCAGATGTCCCACCAACCTGGACAACCCCAATGTGTGTGTGTGTGTGTGTGTGTGTTATACTCACCTAGTTGTGGTTGCATGGGTCGAGGCATAGCTTCTGGTGTGTGTGTGTATGTGTATATGTGTGTGTGTGTGTTTGTGTGTATGTGTGTGTTGTGGTGTATAATCACCTGTTTGTGGTTGCAGGGGTGGAGACATAGCTCCTGGAGACATAGCTCCTCTTCACTGATCGCTACTAGGTCCTTTCTCACCTGCTCCATGAGCTATATCATAACTCGTCTTAAAACTATGTATGGTTCCTGCCTCCACTACGTCACTTGCCAGACTATTCCACTTCCTGACAACTCTATGACTAAAGAAATACTTCCAAACATCCCTTGGATGCATCTGAGTTTTCAACTTCCAACTGTGACCCCTTGTTTCTGTGTCCCATCTTTAGAACATCCTGTCTATTTCCAACTAGTCAATTTCTGGCAGTATTTTGAATGTCATTATCATGTCTCCCCTAAACCTCTTGTCCTCCAGTGTCGTCAGGCCGATTTCCTTTAACCTTTCCTCGAGGCATGGCTCACCAATAGGAAGCAGAGGGTGTGCATTAATGGGGTTAAATCTGAGTGGGGATCTGTAACAAGTGGCGTTCCACAGGGATCTGTTTTGGGCCCGTTGTTGTTTATAATATATATAAATAACCTTTCCTTGCTATTCTCAGACTTGTCAGGCGCCCATATGCTGCAGCAGTTATCTGGTTGATGTGCGCCTCAGGAGATGTGCTCGGTATTATACTCACCCCAAGATCCTTTCCTTGAGTGAGGTTTGCAGTCTTTGTCCACCTAGCCTGTACTCTGTCTGTGGTCCTCTTTGCCCTTTTTCGATCTTCATGACTTTGCATTTGGCGGGTTAAATTCGAGGAGCCAGTTGCGGGACCAGGCTTCCAGCCTGTCCAGGTCTCTTTGTAGTCCTGCCTGATCCTCATCCGATTTAATTCTTCTCATTAACTTTATATCATCTATTGTGTGTGTATGTGTTGTGTGTGTGTGTGTGTGTGTGTGTGTGTGTGTTTGTGTGTGTGTGTGTGTGTGTGTGTACGTAGAAGTGTAAGAAACATTGCCAGTAAATAACTAGCAAATGAGTTTGAAGAAAGCCGAACAGTACAGATAGGAGCCAGTAGATCAATTGCATCTATAAAATCTGTCAGTTTAAGCATATCTATGGAGAAAGTAAGAAGGTCAATAGACTGCAAGATATTGTTACTACTGCTACATAAAGGCTAGGTTATATCTTTGGCAATGCGTTTTCTTTGTGTTAATGTTGCTAATGACAAAATACAAAGTGTGTGAACAGAGACTAGGTCAAACACTTCAACATTATGTCTTAGTGTGTCCAAACATCCAGTCTTCAGAGACACCCTCCATGCATACCCAACAGACTATAACAAAACATTCATTTCGTTAATGTTACGATATTTGAAATCTTTAGAAGATGTTTACATTTTTCATCGACTAGATGAATGAACTGACTTTGTAGATGAGACAGTAAGCCATTTATGACCAATGTTTATTAGTCGTAAAAAGATACCAAAATTTTTCGAGATTAAATCCATACTGCACTGTATAAAATAATTACAAAATATGAAATGACTAATATTTTTTTTTAGTGATGTAACAATGCCCAGTAAGGTCTGATAAAGACCCCTTGTGACTATTTAATCCTTTCCTCTTTTTTGTGCTATCACTCACAGGATACGTATGGCGCACAATGTAGGTCCTCAGGAGCACAGCTAAACTAAATAGGATGTTCAACAGGTGTATGAATCTAGGGGCGGATGTAAGGTGTAGTGGACATCACATGAAGGGTTGGGAGGAGGTTAGGAGGTTTTGAGAGGTAAGGACATGAGCATCCTGCAGGGCGTGTGATGAGTGAAGACATCTGTTTTTGAATGTGATGTGCTGCTGGAGTGGAAGGTAAAAAAAATTAGTTAGGAAATTAGTTAGCCAGACTTGATTCTGGAGGTGGGAACCTGGATGTGCAGTGGCTGGGGTTGCCACTGTTCTCACGGTCGTTTGCATGGTGATGTCTGTGCACTTCTGAGAAGACAGCTGTTGGCTGATTGATGGTCAATGTTTACGTCTTTGGATCAGCCTACCTTCTTAGGAAACAGCCAATTTGTTACCAGTCTCTCAAAAGTTACTTTACTCTTAAGCATAATGTTGAGACAGCCACTGACTTACTCCAAACTTACTTTGTAAGGAGGTTGCCAGAATTACCGACAAATGTTACTTAAAGAACACATATGCGAATAGTGAGACATTGTACTGCGTAACGTTTCGCTTTCCAAGCGACAATGCTCCTGGAGGGCGAAATGTTGTACTTGTGGGTTTTATATAGAAATTATTTTGTTGAAAGTTGGAAGTTGACGAAAGGTTTGACTTTACAATTCCCCTCTGTATGTAAATATTATATTTACTATGTAAATTTCAAAGTTTATTTTGTAATAGCAGTCATGTTCACCCATACTTTCTTTACCTCTTTTAACATTTTTAATATTCCTTGTATTTAAATATGACTTTACTCAAAACTATACCTTGTTTTTCACACACTTTCCCAGACAATGTTGATGTGGAAAAATACACTTAGGTACATTTGAGGACATTTATTAGAAGAAAAATCTCGCCACGAGTTTGGCTTCTTCAAAATTAAGGTGAAACGTTACATTTAATAAACGTCCTGAACTGTACGTGTCTTTTCCACATCTTGTCGATTACACTTTAACATTTTTAACTGTTGGTGTTATTTATCAGTGTGCCATATCAATGCCCCAGTATTAACAATGATATTTACACAGGCGTCTATACTGCATGGAAGGAGTTTCTGGCAGTCAAATACGAAATTTGAAGATTTGCTCTTGTTAATGTTGATCTCTGAATATAATACGTCGTTTTATCTCATATATGAGATGAGACACATCTATTATACTCTAGGATAAAATAGACGATACTACAGATATTCTCACTTGTTGGTCATAAAATAAGAATTAGTACTTATAACACCAGGATAAATACAACGACCTATTTTTCTTTGTTTTCGAGTTTGGAAATAATTTAATTTGCCCTGGACGGTCTTAGAATGTTATTCTAGTCAAATGGAAGCATTATCCTCGTTATATCTCGACCATGTTTGATCAGGAAGTAAAGTCTGTGTTAATAATCAAGTTTGAAAGTATTATATAAACAAATTGGCTCAGGATGAGGCCAGTGGATTTTACCTGAACTACCGCAGGTCTGCTCTAAAGAATGTCTTTAATAGAAAAGACAATGACTATAAGAGTTACAATAGCTTTATGATTTTGTTTGTTCTGGAAGAGTTAGATGCAGGTTCA
>WNWK01048555.1:0-13510 GCA_009830355.1 Cherax destructor | reverse complement strand
TTTTTCCTTTTTGTTAGGGGGGAAGGTGTAAAACCATTGAAACAGAAGACCAAAACAACAAAGAACGGGCAGTAAGAAAAGAAGACAGAAAGTAAATTAAAACAAGAACGGTAGAGTACAATACAGTAAAACACGGGGGAAAAGTAAACGAGAAGAACAGTAAGGTTTAAAAAAGGGGATTTTTCGGAATCAGATGATTAAAATTAACGTTTTTAAATCACTTTTGTTACTGTATTATCTTACAAAAACACATTTTAAAAGATGGATCACCGGCATTGTCCTGAGTCTACCTGAGAGAATTCCGGGGGCATCGCCCCCCGGCCCGGTCGGGGACCCCCCCTTGTTGATCCAGAGCCGATCCCCTGTTCGCTCCGCCGCACCAACGACGAACCACAGCCCGGCTTAGGTACCGACTTTTGGTCCCGGGTCCAGGCCTGTTGAAACAGCCGGGGGGTTTGTTGGTAACCCCCCTGATGGCGGGGAGGGGGAAACAATCGGGCCCCTGACACTTAGGGCCCTAAACACACCCTGCTTTTTTGGGATGTTGAACCCCCTTACTTTGCCGAGGGGTTTTTTGGGGCAAGTTTACTATGCTGAAAATTTTTTCCATGTAAAAAATTACCCTCCCCCTCGGCTAGGAGCAGGTTTAGAACTCAGGCCCAGATTGAGGTTTTTGCACTTACGGGGAAGGTTCCGCATTTTCAAGGGCACTCACCCCCTTGAAAGGTGCGTTAGTGTCAGAATATTCCAGCCCAGAAGAAAAGGGATCAAAGTGTAAACATGGTTTGGGCATCCGGTTTTAAAGGGTTTCCCAAATTTCATCCTGCCCCTTTTCGAGCAGATGAAATTTTATTTTGTTATCTTTGAAGGTGAGATCCTCGATATGATCACCCCCGGGCTTTTTACATTAGTTTTTTGCCCATTGTGGTTTGGAATTAGTTTGACAGAGATTTTAATGTCTTCATTTTTTGATCTGAGAATTGAATTTCATTTTAATTTATATTGTTTTTTGACCCCTTTAAAAATTTGGTTTTTTGGGTCTTGGGGTTAGCGGCTTCAAGGGGGAATCGCAGATTCGCCCTCGCAAAAACACGTTAATCCCCAAATTTTGATAAATGAGGGTCTTTCAGTGTGACTGTTTTTGGGAAAATTCCCCGGGGACCGCACTTTCATCCCTAAAAACCCCCAAAAATTACTGCCACCTTTTGTTTTAATTTTTCTCTGTTAAAATTTAAACAAAAATGAACAATATTACGTTTTATTTAAAGTTTTCCCAGAATAACAAAGAAAACTCGTGGGGGAATAAACCCAAAATTAGAAAATCAGAAAAAAATAATAAAAAAAATTTTATTTGACCACCGCCCCAGAGTTATCTCTGAGACGACCTGCCAAGGGCCCGTCTGTCTTTTAAAGGGCCCCCTTCCCGCCTTTCCCCCTTTTTGTCCGGGCCATCCAGGCCCGTTTTCTCCCCTCCTCCCCCGGCACCCGCCTCTCCCCCCCCCCCCCAGCCTCCCCAGGTACGGGAAATTCACCCGTCCGCCGCCGGATGTTTCCCCTTTCCTATTTCCCCCCAAGGTCACCCCTTCCCCAACCTGTATTCTTGCCTTCCCAGGTTCAGATCTAGAATTATCCGTTCCCCGGATGCCCCCTTCCCCACGTCCCCAAGTTCACCTCAAAACAACCTTCCCCGTTAGATCCGGGAATCCATCCGTTCGCCCCCGGGTTTCTCCTTCCCCTTACCAAGGCAGGAGGGTCAGTGCCCCCGGATCAGTGCTCCAGGAGTCCACTTGGTGCCCCTCAGGTGAACTCCCTTCCCACTTCCCAAACCCCAGGGTATTCATGTTTTCCCGGGTTTTTGGTATCCGGGAATCCATCCTTTCCCCTGATTTTCCCTTCCTCATTCCCCAAGGTCACCCAAAAAAACCTAAGGTCAGCGGGTTTCCCTGATCAGTGTCTAGGAGTCCCCCTTGGTCCCCCGGTGAATCCCCCACCCCAAAACCCCGGGCTTCCCGATCAGGCCCGGGAAAAGTCACCTCAGGACCCCCCTTCCCACCCCCCAGAGTCGGGTTTGCCACCCCATGACATTCTGGGAATTGGTCCCCGTTTGAGACTTCCGGTGGGGTGGAATTACTGAGGTGACAAAAGAAAACTGTATCCAAAAATTAAAAATGACGACAAGCTAGAGGGAGACCAAGTGCCAAAAGCTGGGCCAGAGGAAATTTGTTTTGGGAACCCTTTTATGTTACAAATTAATTTTCACTGAAAATAATTTTTTTTTTTACTTATTTATGTGGAAATTTTGAACAATTTCTTTTGTGAAACATGAGATATAAAAAGACAGACACGTTTACGAACTAGGGGGAGGACGTTTGTGTAAATGTTTTTTGTATAATGAATGAAAGCTTGTGTTGTATAGGGGGCATATACGTTTTTTTTTGGTTGATGAATGTCAGGGACATGTTTTTTGTCTGAATGAGTAAAAAAATACGAATTTTTAACCCCCATGAAAACTGTAACAAAAAAAAACCCTTGTTTCTGGTGTTTCAAATAAATTTTGAAGGTCACATATTTTCAATTGGAATTTGTATATATATAATATATATATATTGTGTGTGTGTGTGTTGTGTGTGTGTGTTTTTTGTGTGTTTTTTTTTTTCCATATTTTAAAATTAAAATAAGTGTGTTTAAATGACACCTGGTTAAGATTTTTTGATATATTGTTCCCCCTGAGAAAAGGACAGTGACATCACACGCCCACAGGTGACACCACATTATCTAATTATTATTATTATAATCAAATAGAAGGCAAACCCACGGGGGGTTCCCAAATTATCTAAAAAATTTTTGGGGAAAATTTTGCATTTTATAACTTAATTAACATATAGCTATAAAAACATTTGCTAAGATTAAATACTTTTTTATCCCCAGTAACACTTTAAATACTTTTTTTCAAAATTAAATGCACCTAATTTTTTCTTTTTATAGTTTTTATTATATTTCAGGGAAAGATGCACATTTCCCCCCTGAATCCACTTTTTTCCCATTTTTGTCTTTACAATTACCCCAATTTGAATAACTTACCTGGGGGCAACAGTCTTTTTCCCATTATAATGTTATTTTAAAGTTTTTAACATTTTTTTTTTTAAAACAAGAAAAAATCTTTAACATTCCATTACTTTATTACAACTGGTCACAAACTTCAATTTTTCCCCAATCTAATTTTCCCCCTTTTTAATCTACTTATTGCCTCATTTTTTTAACTGACTGGCTAACCGTGACAAAGCATCCAGGCGACAGCAGAGTAATCAGGCTGGGCAGCAGAGTCAATCAGGCTGGGGAGAGTCACCAGGTTTACAGGAATCCAGGCTGACACAGAGTCCCAGGCTGCAGGATAACCGGCTAAACAGAGCCCAAACAGGGACAGCAGAGTTCCAGGGTGACAAAAGTCATCCAGGCTGACGGGGAGTCACCCAGGCTGACAAGGGGCATCCAGGCTGACAGAGAGTCATCCAGGCTGACAGCAGAGCATCCAGGCTGACAGCAGAGTCAATCAGGCTGACAGCAGAGTTTCCCCGGGTGACACAGAGTCATCCAGGCTGGCAGAGCACCAGGTGACAGCAGATCATCCAGGCTGGGGGGGGTCATCCAGGCTGAACAGAGTCATCCAGGCTGAAGCAGAGTCAATCAGGCTGGGAAAAAAGGGTTCAATCAGGGTGACAGCAGAGTCATCCAGGCTGAACAAACAGGGAAACCATCCAGGCGAAAGGAGTCATCCAGGCTGACAGAGGCTCCCCGGGGAGCAGAGTCATCCAGGCTGACAGCAGACATCCAGGCTGAAAGTCATCCAGGCTGACAGCAGAGTCATCCAGGCTGACAGCAGAGTATCCAGGCTGAAGCAGAGCATCCCGGCTGGGGAAACAGAGCATCCAGGCGACAGCAAACATCCAGGGTGAAGCAGAGTCATCCAGGCCAAGAGAGTATCCAGGCTGACAGCAGAGTCATCCAGGGAAAGAGCCAATCAGGGGACAGCAGAGTCAATCAGGTGAAGCAGAGTTCCAGGCTGACAGCAGAGTCACCAGGCTACGCAGAGTCCAGGCTGACAGCAGAGTCATCCAGGCTGACAGCAGGCATCCAGGCGAACATAGCATCCAGGCGAAGCAGAGCATCCAGGTGACAGCAGAGTCATCCAGGCTGGCAATCATCCAGGTGACAGCAGAGTATCCAGGCTGACAGCAGAGCAGTCAGGGTAAAAGTCAGCCAGGCACAGCAGAGTCAGCCAGGGGGCCCGAGTCACCCGGGTGACGCTGACCACAGAACTGTGCTCTTCGGGAAAATTATGTGATCATAAAATTTTTTTCTGATGTTTACTTTCACTTTTACCACAAACACATCACTGAAATTATTTCAACACATAACATACAGTGACAGTTTTCCCTAACATATCTGCCTTCCTATCCTTTGTTTATATTAATGAATTATATAAATTAAAAAATTTTAAAATTTCTCTCAGTTTTCACATATAAATTCTCTCACCTCTTCAATAATGAATAAAAAATTCACCAAAAATGGAAAAAAAAACCGGGGTGAAAATAAAACTATCAACTTAGTTGATTGATCAGACAATAAGACTGTTGGGGTGGGCCCAACCTGGGCCCGCGATATGTTGGTGGTGGTGCCCCAAACCCGGGCCCGTACGACTATGTTGGGGGGGTTCCCCAACCCCAAGACATGTTGGTGGGCCACAACCGGCCAAAATTAGTTTGGGGGTGGGCCAAAAACCCCAGAGACATGTTGGTTGGGGGCCAAACCTGACCAGAGAATGTTTGGGGGCGCCACAACCGACCATACATATTTTGGTGGTGGTGCCCAACCGGCCAGTACGACTTGGTGGGGGTTCCACAACCTGGGCCCGAGACATGTTTAAGGTGGCCCACAACCGGGCCCGTACGACTATGTTGGGGTGGCTGCCACAACCTGCATAAACTGTGTTAATGTTCCCTTCTGGTTATGTACTTTTGAGGGAAAGTCCATAGATAGGTGATGAAGGTGAAGGATGTAAGAGTTTAAAGGGTTTTTGTTAATGGGGGAAAAGGCGCGCTATCCTCCTTTCCCCCCGGGAGAGGTGTAATGGGCTCCGCCAGGTTTAAATCACTGACTGACCACGCCCGACCACTGTAAGATTCATTGCCGATTTCATTATTTTTGTTGAATTTACCTAAAATTTTTTTTGAGTTTCACCCGGGTTTGCAACATTAATTTTGCTATGTCCGCCTTGGTTTTGGGAAAAATTTTATTTTATTTTCCCCTTTTTTTAAAAGGTTTTATGCCTACTATGTAAATTACTACAGAGGGGGAAAAATTTTTTTTTTCACAGTCCTCTGGTCCGAGGGTATGGAGTCAAGGCTGAGTGGGGGGGCGTACTACCAAGGAGAAAAACAACACCAACTTCATACGCCAGTATCCTGTCCCCAATTAGAGACCCCACCGATTTTTCCAGGAAACCCTTTATGACCCGATATCATTTTTAATTTATGTGGAAAACTGTGGATTTTTTAAACATCGATTAAAAACCCAAAAACAAATCTAACATAATTGTTTTTGGGGTTTAAAAGATCAACAAATATAAATATCTAGCTTTGGGCAGATATATATATTTTTTGTTTTCATTTTTTAAGATGGGATTATTATAGTATATTTACAGTTATTATTTAATTTCTTTCTTTTAAAAATAAAGTGTTTTTTTTTTCTTTTTTATTATTGTCTTTTCTATTATACTTTTCCAAAAAAAATTAAACCCATTTAATGTATAATGTTATAAATATTGCACTATGTAAATTTTTTAAATTCAATATCCTGCACTATGTGCAGAATATATCACAAAGTCAGTAGAAAAAAGTCTGCCCAAAAGATTAAATAACACTGATGTCCCTTTTTTAAATACCGGATAGGTTTGACAGGATTTTTTTCTTAGGATTCAAATTTAAGACTGACGCATTAAAGAATAATACTGGAAAATTGTTAAAAAAAATTTTCAAGGACATCAAGGTTTCGCTGGAAACAAGGGGGGGACTCTTTGGAAAAAGCTTTAAGGGGTTTCTTTTTCGTATAAGATGAATCAAGTCAGGGGGGATTATGGAAAATAAAACAGATAGAACACACAAAACATTAAAGTAACTCATTAAACAGAAAATAAAAAAAACAGATGGGGACAAAACATAGAAAAAAAAAAGTAAATGAGACAAAAAAATAAAACACAAAATTAAAATAATAATACATAAAAAAAAAAAAAAAAAAACAGTATAATAACAATAAAAAAATATATAAAAAAAAAAATAAATAAAAAAAGAACAGAAATCAAAAAAATTAAATAAAAATAGAATGTTGCAACATACAAGACCTTTACATTCAAAAACATAGAATCCCGTACAAAAATAAACAAAACAAGAAATACAAAAAAACAAAACACAAAAAACAGTAACAAAAAAAAAAAAACCCAATAAAAAAAACATAAAACAGAAAATAAACAAAACCCAAAACAAAAAACACAAAAACCAGAAAATACAAAAAAAACCCCGAAAAGAAAACACAAAACACCAAACAAAATAACACAAAACCCCAGAACAAAAATAAACAAAAAAAAAAATTAAAAAAAAAACCAAAAAGAAAAAAAACACAAAACCCCAGAACAGACAATAAAAAAACCCCAAAATAAAAAACACAAAAACCAGAAATAAAAACAAAAAACAAGAACATACAATAACAAAAAACACCAGAAAGTAAAAACACAAAACACCAGAACAGTACAAAACAAAACCCCAGAAAAATACAAAAAAAAACAAAAAAAATAAAATAACACAAACACCAAAAAGTAAAAACAAACACGAACGAAAAAACAAAAACACCAAAACGACAATAAAAAAAACCCAAAACAGATAAAACAAAACAAAAATACAATAAACAAAACAAGAACAGTAAATAACACAACACCAGAACATAAATAAAAAAAACCCCAGAACAGTAAATAACACAAAAACACCAGAACAGACAATAACACAAAAAAAAACATACCAAAAACCCCAAACAGACAATAATACAAACAAGAACGTAAATAAAAAAAACCCCGAACATAAAATTTTAAAAAAAACAAACAGAAAAACAAAAACCCCGAAAAAAATACAAACAAAACACCAAAAATAAAAAAAAATTAAACAAAAAACAAAAAACCCCACCGAAAAAATAAAACAAAAACCCCAGAACAAAATAAAAAAAAACACAAAAGAAAATAAAAACCCAAACATACTAAAAAGAACAGTACAAAAAACAAAGAAAGATAAATAAAAAAAAAACAGACAGTAAGAACAAGAAAACAGTACAATAACTCAGCAAGTACAGCAAAATAAACAAAATAAACAAATAAACAGAAGACTAGAAAGAAAATAAAAAGGAATAAACAAAAAACAAAATAAAAAAAAAATAAAAGAAGAAAAGGTACAGTAAATAACAAAATCCCAGTACAGTACATTAAACAAAACCCAAAAAAAATAAAATCAGTGCCCAAATTTCAATCAATAAAGCCGCAGAAATAAAACATAAGACCATTTCAGTACAATAATAGAATACCAGTACAAACAATACCAAAGAAGACCAAAAGGGTTTAAAATAAAAAAATGTTCATTTAATAACACAAAAAACATGGGAGAGAAAAAAAGAAACAGTTTGAGAAGACCAGAAAGAAAAAACGAAGAGAAAACATATAAAAAAATATGATAGAAGGAAATAACACAGAATAAATGTTGAAAAAGAAGAATGCCAAAAATTAAACAAAAAAGCCCAGACAGAAATTAACACAGAAGACCAGACAGTACAGTAAAAAAACCAACAAAATAAAAAAATTTAAAATAAAAAACCCGGGAAAAAGTTCAATTATATAAAAAAAGCCATTCAATAACACAAAAGAAGGCAGAAACTTAAAGAAAGTACAGTTCAATAACTCAGGACAAAATATTACAATAACAAAAAGACCAGTGCAACACAACAAAAAAGAAGCCCAGAACAAAAAAAATACATAAGACCAAAAAAGTACAATCCCCAATACGAACAGAAAAAAAGAAAAAGAAACCAGTCCCCCAAAAAAAAAGAAACCCCAAAAAAACCCCAAACGAAGAACTAACAAAGACAGAACGTAAAAAACCCGGAAAAGTGAGACAAAACACAGAAGACCAGCTTTAAAGAAATACTGATGACCAGCATAACACAGAAACCATAAGAAGAAAAAAGCCCAAAACAGACAATAAGCAAAAACAGTGCATACAGTAACAAAAAGAAGAATAGTACAAAAAAAAGAAGAAGAAGTAAAGAAAAAGAAAAACTTTTAACAGAATCCCAAAAGGGAAAAACAAAACCAGAAAAGTTCACTTTAACACAGTAAAGAAAACAAAATAACACAGAAACAGAAAGTACAATAACACAGAAGCCCAGTAAGACAAACGAAGACCATCAGACCAAAAGAAGACGAGACAAACAAAAAAGGGGAGAAAAAATAAAAACAGAGAAGACCTAAAATAAAAACAGAGAAGCCAAACTAAAATAAACATTAGGCCCAGTACAGTACACAAACAGAATAAGTGCGTAGAGAAACCAGAAGACCAGACAGACAATAGCACGACATCAGCACAAAAAAACACAGAAGCCCAAACAGAACAATAAACAGAAGACTAGTGATACAATAACTCAAAAGAAAGACATACAAAACACAAAGCGAACGAAAAACTAAAACCCGACAGACAATAACCAGAAGCCATACAATCAGAAAAAAACTTAACTTTTTGAAGACCAGCGCAATAAAAAGAAGACTACAGTACAATAACACAAAAAAAACAGTAAGAAAAAAACAGAATAACAGCAGTAAAAAAAGACCTACATACAATAAGACGGGATAAAACGTAAAAGGAAGACAACAAAAAAGAAATAAAGAAGTAACACAGAAGACCAGAACAGACAATAACAGAAAGACCATCAGTACAGAAAAAGAAGACAAGACAGACAGTAACACAGAAGACAAGTACAGAACAGAACACAGAAGCCCGTCCGTACAATCCGAAGAAGTACGAAGTAAAACGAAGCCCAAATATACAGAAGACCTTTAATGCAAAAAACATAAGAAAGTGCAGTAAAAAAGAAGACCGGGCAGTACAATAAAAAAAAAGACCAGCAGTACAAAAACACAGGCCAAAAATAAGAAGCAAAGACCAGTGTGCAATTTAAAAGAAGCCCGAAAATCAACAAACAAAAAAAAGTACGAAAATAACACAGGTTGACCCCCAAAAACACAAAAGAAGACAGACAATAACGCACAAATGTAAGACAGATCGGAGACGCCCAGAACATACAAAAAAAGAAGCCCATTTAAAACAATAACTCAAACCCATACAGTACAAAACACAAAAACCTGAAAATATTAAACTGAAAAAGGGAACAGTAAAATCAAGAAGACCAGTACAGAAAAGCACAAAAGACAGGTGCAGAAAAAAACAGAAGAAACTATAAATAACACAGAAGACCATACAGTCAAAAACGAAAACAGTGCAGACAATAAAAAGAAGACCAGAAAGACAAAAAGAAAGCCAAATACAGAAAAAAAACCAAGAAGACCAGAACAGTATAATAACACAAAGACCAACAGTAAATAAAAGAATAAAAAAGTAGAGAAACAAGAAGACCAGTACAGTACAATAGCACAGAAGACCAGTACAGAACAGTAACACAGAAGACTAGTAAAAAAAAACAGAAACCAAGAATAAAATAATTTCAAAAAGCAGTCAATAACACTAAAGACCAGTACAATACAAAATAAAAAACCAGTACCTAAGTAACACAAAAACTAAAGTAAATAAAAAAGACCAGAAGTACAATAAACAAAAAAACAGAATACAGAACACAGAAGACGAACATACAAAAAATAAAAACCCAGAATTTTCCAGAAGACAAAAGGGGACAAAAAAACTCAGAAGACCAGAACAGTACAATGAGACAGAAGACCAGACATACAAAAGACAAGATCATACATAACACAGAGACAAAAAAGGCAAAGCAGAGAGATCAGTGGAATAACAAGAAGAAGGAAAATTTAAAAAATTAAGACAAGACAGTATAAAACACGAAGAAATACAGAAAAAAACATAAAGACAGAAAAAAAAATACAAAAATTTGTAATATCAGACACCAAACCTACAATAATAGCCGAAATATAAAACAAGAAGAATAGAAAGCAAAAAACGAATAATAAATTAAAACAAAAACCAAAAAGCAAAACCGACGCCCAGCATAAAAAACACTAAGCCCAGACAATAAAAAAGAAGACTAAAAAATAAATAACGCACAAAAAAGACATAAGATACAGAACCAAACATACTAACTCAGAATCCATTATAAATAAACAGAAAATAGAAAAGCAAAAACACACAAGAACCAGTATAGTAAAAAGAAGCCCAAAAGGGTACAATAAACAATGAAATACATAAAAAAAGAAGACAAGAAAGCAAAACACAAGAAGACCAGTACTTTACAAAAATAAAAAACACAGTGAAACCCAAAAGACCAAAGAAAAAAGAAGATGAAACAATAACACTAAAACAAAAGAAAAGAAGACAAAACGGGAATAACAGAAGACCAGAAGAAATAAACACAACCTGTAATAAATAACAAAAAGACCCAAAAGGAAAAAACAAAGACCAGCAATCAATAAAGAATCTGTACAGAAGGGTAAAAAACAGAAAAAAAAAACAAAGAACCAAAGACAATAAAAGAAGACCACAAAGACAGAAACATAAGACGAATACAAAACCGAAAAAAAATAAAATAGGCCCAAAAGGCTGGGAAAAACAGAAGATAGTGTACAAAAAGAAGACAAAATAATAAAAGGCCAGCAAATAAAAAACAAAAGACCCATCAAAAAAGAATACCAAAGAAACCGAACCCAGACAAACAATAAACAACAGAAAAAACAAGAAAAAGGGTAAAAGGAAACCAAAAGCCAGTAAGTTCAAAACACAGAAGCCCAAACCCAGTACAAAACACAAAAGACCAGAATAGAAAAACACAAAAAAAACAGCATAAAAAAAAAAACCAACCAGAAAAACACAAAGCCCATACATTTCAAAAACACAAAACCCAAAAAAAACACAAAGCCCGGGGAAATAAATAAAAAAAAAAATGTAAAAAACAAAAAGCCAGGCAAAACAAGAAGACCAAAGTAAAAACCGAAAAGTCGTACAAAACAAAGAAGAGAAAAATCAGAAGACCAGTGTACAAAAAGAAGCCCAATTACAAGATGGAAAAAAAAAAAAACCCCATCAAACAAAAAAAGAACCTTTTTTTCCTGGGTTTTTTATTTGGGTTTTTCCCATTATTATTTTTTCCCTTCCTTTTCCCTAATTTTTGGCCCTTAATTTCTTGTGTTTTCTTTTTAGTTTTTGACTACTCAATTTAACCCCTGCACACTACCCATTTCTTTTTCTTCCTTCCTATTACCTCTCCGTCCCCTTTCCAACCTTTTCTTTTCTCCTTTTTAAAAGGTTGATTTTGGGCCAAGAATGAAACCGCGGCCCTCTTAATAAATTTTTTTTTCCAGCACATTGTGTTTTTTATTCTTTATAAGAATTTTTGTTTTTTACCCAAAGTTTTTTAAAAGGTCATCCCCCTGGAGCCTTATCACAACATCCTGGAGCTCATGCACCAAAACATCCTGAAGCTATGTTATCAAACATCCTGGAGCTCATGTCATTTCCCAACCTCCTGGGCCCCGTCACCTACCTCCTGGGCTCATGTCCCCAAACCTCCGGAAATTTTTTCCCCAAAAACCTCCTGGACCCTTGTCACCCAACACCCTGGAGCCATGTCCCCCACAACATCCTGGAGCTCAATTTTAAAAATCCTGGAGCCCATACCCCACAACCCCCGGGACTCATGTTACCACAACATCCTGGGTTCATGTTACTCACAACATCCGGGAGCTCACTCACAACCTCCTGGAGCTAAACCTCCCTGACCATGTCCCCACCACCCTGACCATGTCACCAAACTCCGGCTCTGCACTAAAACATCCTGGGCTCTGTCCCTTTTCCCCCCGGGGACCTTGTCCCCAACCTTTTGGACCCCTGTCCCACAACATCCTGGACCTCTGTCACTCCATCCTGGACCTCATGTCACCCAAACATCCTGGAGCTCATGTCCCCCAACCTCCGGGAGCCATTTTCCAACACCCTGGGCCTTAAAACCCTTTCGGGAGCCATGTCCCCTTAACCCCCCGATTTTTATCACTCAACCCTGGAGTTCATGTCCTAAACATCCTGAGCCTTTTCCCCATCATGTAGCCCTGCCCTTCCCCCCTGGGCCCCTGTCCTCACAACATCCTGGGCCATGCCCCCAAAACCTCCTGGGGGTCATTCCCAAAACCCCCCTGGAGCTCATGTCACCCCACATCTGGGCCATGTCCCCCAAAATTGTGGCAATGGTCTGAGGCCTGAAACCTTTTCAGAATGGGGGAAGTCTGAGATTTCCCACATAAACCCCACATGGTTTTTTAAAATTTCTATTTTATCTATCAATAAAAATTGATAGATAAAATGAAAATATCACTCAGATTGAATGAGATTATGTTTGGGTAAAAAATTCCTATCTCCCCCCACTCTAAAAGCCTTTTTGAAGTTAGTTCTGCAATCAAGGTTCCAAAAATCTAAGCTTTTTTTCAGCAACTGGATAATCTAAACATTCAACATATGCCTATGGTTATATTTTCTTATTTAAAATAAATTTAAAGAAGAATTTTGCCCAGATTTTTAAAGGAAACCCCAAGAAGATTAAATCTAAATGTACAATCTTTATTAAATGTCAGCTACCATTAAATAAACTTTTAGTATTGAAAAGACGGAGCACCAGCTGTGGTAGATCAAAATCGGCCTGTTGGCCAATTACATGGGTGATGAATTAGAAAATGTGCAACATTTGCAACAGCACGTCTCGTTTTGGGACTGGGGAAGTCCCCTTTAAAACGTTTCCGCAAAAAGATCCCCGAGTGTTGCACAAGATAAGAGTGTTGCACAAGAAGATGTGGACCCCTGTTGCACAAGATACCGAGTGTTGCCAAGATTAATTATTTTTGGGTCATACTTAGTATTTTTAAATTTCACTGACCAAATTAACAATTCTTAAATATGTCTTTCAGGTTTATCTAATTTCCCAAATTACCAAACCCGCCCAAATTGTCTTAAGTTTTTCATTAAAAATTTTGGGTTAAATGTTTTGTTTTTTTTTTTTTACTTTTTATTTTTTCCAAAAAATATACATTTATAATTCATAAAATAAAAAATTGTTATAAAAACAACAGCAATTCTTTTTTTAAACAGAAAAATATAAAAATATCGAAAATACCCAAAAACCCTTTCTTTCTACCACCGGGAACTCTGTCCTTTTTTCCCTTAAATAAATAAATACAGACCCACAAAACATAACC
>WNWK01048554.1:0-13511 GCA_009830355.1 Cherax destructor | reverse complement strand
GATTCCGTACATCAAAACGTTTGGGAGTTATTACGAGAACGTCGTCTACGTAACGTAACCAAGTGACGCTTGAGGGGATGATGTTGACGAAGTGTTCAGCCTCTAGGTGTTCCATGTACAAGTTAGCTAAGACGGCACTGATGGGGGACCCCATACCCATGCAAGGCTCAACGCAGTTGAACCGGCGTTCCAGTTTACACTAGAAGAAGAGTCCAATGACAAACTACCCTTTCTAGACGTCCTCATCCACAAAGTAGATAACAACCTAAGATTTCAAGTTTACCGGAAACCTACAAATAAAAATGATCTCACACACTTCTATTCCAGTCAAGATACTAAGACCAAAAGAGGCATCATCATCGGATTCTTCCTAAGAGCTTACCGAATTTGTAGTCCTGAGTTTCTTGACGAGGAATGTACATACATTCACCAAACCTTCACTGAGTTACATTTTCCTTCCTTTTTCATCAAAGATTGCAAGAAAAGAGCTCTTCAGATCATTAATTCTCCACGCATCAACACCACTCCAAACAAAGTCATAATTCTTCCCAACAGCCAGGTTGCATCCAACATTTCTAAAGTATTTGCACAAGCTAACACTAGAGTCGCCATCGCTTCCAGTACTTCTATTAAGGATCTAACCAAGACTAAATCCAAGCACCATGAACCAGTCAACGCAGGGGTCTACACTATACCCTGTGGAGGCTGCGACAGAATTTATGTAGGAGAAACAGCAAGGAACCTCGAAACACGCATCAATTGTAGGCAAATTACTAGAGTCAATTATAGCTGATATTATTAGAAGCCATCTAGATAACCATAATTTGATTAATGATACCCAGCATGGATTCACGAGGGGCCGTTCCTGCCTATCTAATTTATTAACCTTCTTCAGTAAAGCTTTTGAGGCTGTTGATCACGATAAAGAATTGATATTGTTTATTTAGACTTTAGTAAGGCTTTTGATAGAGTACCGCACCAGAGACTGTTAAAGAAAGTGGCAGCTCATGGCATTGGGGGAAAAGTGCTGTCATGGATCGAGTCATGGCTCACCAATAGGAAGCAGAGAGTGTGCATAAATGGGGTTAAATCCGAATGGGGACTTGTAACAAGTGGTGTTCCACAGGGATCAGTCTTAGGCCCATTGTTATTTATATATATATCAATGACCTTGATGAGGGAATTACTAGAGATATGAGCAAATTCGCCGACGACACGAAGATAGGTAGGATAATTGATTCAAACATAGATGTCATAGAACTTCAGGAAGATTTAGACAAACTTAATTCGTGGTCAGAAATGTGGCAGATGCAGTTCAATGTAGATAAATGCAAGGTTCTGAAGCTCGGGAGTGTCCATAACCCAAGCACTTATAAGTTAAATAACGTAGAACTTAGCCATACAGATTTCGAGAAGGACTTGGGGTGATGGTAAGCAGCAACCTTAAACCAAGACAGCAATGCCTAAGCGTACGTAATAAGGCAAATAGATTATGGGATTTATATCAAGAAGTGTTAGCAACAGAAGTCCAGAGGTTATATTACAGCTTTATACATCATTAGTAAGGCCTCACCTAGATTACGCAGCTCAGTTCTGGTCTCCATATTACAGAATGGACATAAATTCGTTAGAAAACATTCAGCGTAGAATGACTAAATTAATACATAGCATTAGAAATCTTCCTTACGAAGAAAGATTGAAGACCCTAAAATTACATTCACTTGTAAGACGTAGAATGAGGGGAGACATGATCGAGGTATACAAGTGGAAAATGGGTATTAACAAAGGGGATATAAATAAGGTCTTGAGGATATCTCTCAAGAGAGAACCTGCAATAATGGATTCAAGTTAGATAAGTTTAGATTTAGAAAGGATATAGGAAAGTATTGGTTTGAAATAGGGTAGTTGATGAGTGGAACAGTCTGCCTAGTAGGGTTATTGAAGCTAGGACCTTGGGTAGTTTCAAATTTAGGTTGGATAAATTCATGAGTGAGAGGGGTTGGATTTGAGTGGGACTCGCGCATGAGTGGGTAGAATTGTCAAAGCTTATTTCTTGGGTAGCTTTGAAAATTGGGTTGAGCAAATATTCTGTTAGTGGGATGGATTGTGAAGGACCTGCCTAGTATGGGCCAACAGGCCCCGCTGCAGTGTTCTCCTTTCTTATGTTCTTATGTTAACACATTAATGCATGCAGAAACGATAACCTGAACAACGCCTGCGTACAACACCGAAATTCCAACAATCATCTCATGAAATTCAAAGACGCCCGACTAGTAATCAAAGAAACTAATTTCCGTAGACGCAAATGCCTTGAATCAGCACTTATCTCTGTTTCTAACACAATTAAACAAAACAAAGGCAGCTTCACCATCTCTGAAGTCTTAGCAAGAATCCTCCTGAAAACAGTAAACCCTACCATCACATAGTCTCTCCTGCTAATTCAACACAAGCACATCGTAGATGTGGAACACTCCTACAGGCCTTCGATTTTTCAACCTCCAGCAGAAATATTTGTCTAACCTATTGTTATACTACCCAAGTATTTGTTTTATCACCTTTTACTCATGTGCATGTTGATTGTTCTACCTTATTGTATTACTACTACTACTACTAATATCACTACTACTACCACCACTAGTATTTCACCTCACTTTGAGAGTATATATAAACCCACTATGTCCATTATCGCTTGTAACGGCTTGAGAAAGCTCCTGGAGAGCGAAACGTTGCCACAATAAAATGTCATATTAGTTGCATTTGTGTCCTTTTACTTAACATATTGTCGGTAATTCTACCAATATTGTTTCAGTTATTGCAATGACATCAAAGTTCCCAGCACATGCTACCAAACGTAATTCGTTAATTTTATTTCTGGCGCTTCGACAGTTAGTATAAAATACATTGATATGTATCTCTTGTGAACCTTTTTCAGCTTTTGTTTTACACAATTTCTGTTACTATCATTACCCTGTGTCACTCGATTATTGTTATTGCTAAGATTTATGATATCAATATTTTGGCCCTCATTATTTACCATTCCTAAACCCATACCTCTAACTAATCCTAGTTTAAAGCCCTAACAACATCCTCAACTGAGCTAGGAGAAATCCTACACCTTCCCTGGATAAGTGAACCCCATCCCTGGCATACATGTCATTTCGGCCATAGAAGTGGTCCCAGTTGTCAATGAATGGGACTGCATTATCCTTACAGTGTTTGTCCAGCCAGCAATTTATACCAATCGCTCTGGACAGCCATTCATTTCAACACCCTTCTTGGCAAAATGCCACATATAACAGGGCTCCTCCCTTCTTCCTAATGATGTCTATTGCTGCCTTATACCTACTAACTAAATCCTCACTTTACGCTTGGCACATCATTGCCTCCAGCACTGAGGCAGATAATAGGATTGATCCCATTACCATGCTGATGTTGTCAAGCTGGCTAACAATGTCTTCCATCCCCGCCCCAGGAAAGCAAACCCTCTGTCTCCTACTCCTATCTTTCAAGCAGAAGGCCCTATCCATATATCTAACTTGGCTATCCCCAACAACAACAATGTTTTTACCTTCCTTGGTACCGTTCGTCGTGACGTTCCCAGTAGTCGACTCACATTCGTCTGGTAGCACAGAAAAGGAGTTCGAAGTTTCCACAGCAGTCTCTTTCTTCTTCGTCGTTACTACCTCTCCATTCGTTTTCTTGATCTTCAACTTCGTCCCATGCTGTCCGGCCACTGCCCAGGTTCCCTTCTTGACCTGAGGACTCACAACAGGAGGACTACTACGAATCCTCTTGTTTTCCTCCGTCAATCGCCGTATCAACCTTCGCTACTCTCAATTCCTCCTTAAGCTGCTGGTAAAGTTGCTCAATAGAACATAAGAACATAAGAAAGGAGGAACACTGCAGCAGGCCTGTTGGCCCATTCTAGGCAGGTCCTTCACATTCCATCCCACTAACAGAATATTTGTTCAACCTAATTTTCAATGCTACCCAAGAAATAAGCTTTGATAATTTTATTTACTCATAAGAACATAAGAATGGAGGAACACTGCAGAAGGCCTACTGGCCCATACAAGGCAGGTCCTTATCAAAACCACCACTACCTAAAAATTTATTCCCGTACTCACGACACAAATCAAACCCAGCCCCTCCCACTCATATATTTGTCCAATCTCTTTTTAAAGCCACCCAAGGTCCTAGCCTCTATCACAGTACTCGGAAGATTGTTCCACGCATCTACAACTCTGTTCGAAAACCAGTACTTGCCTATGTCCTTTCTAAATCTAAATTTATCCAATTTAAATCCGTTATTTCTCATAAGAACATAAGAAAGAACATAAGAACATAAGAAAGGAGGAACACTGCAGCAGGCCTGTTGGCCCATACTAGGCAGGTCCTTCACAATCCATCCCACTAACAGAATATTTGCTCAACCCAATTTTCAAAGCTACCCAAGAAATAAGCTTTGACAATTCTACCCACTCATGCGCGAGTCCCACTCAAATCCAACCCCTCTCACTCATGAATTTATCCAACCTAAATTTGAAACTACCCAAGGTCCTAGCTTCAATAACCCTACTAGGCAGACTGTTCCACTCATCAACTACCCTATTTCCAAACCAATACTTTCCTATATCCTTTCTAAATCTAAACTTATCTAACTTGAATCCATTATTGCGGGTTCTCTCTTGAGAGATATCCTCAAGACCTTATTTATATCCCCTTTGTTAATACCCATTTTCCACTTGTATACCTCGATCATGTCTCCCTCATTCTACGTCTTACAAGTGAATGTAATTTTAGGGTCTTCAATCTTTCTTCGTAAGGAAGATTTCTAATGCTATGTATTAATTTAGTCATTCTACGCTGAATGTTTTCTAACGAATTTATGTCCATTCTGTAATATGGAGACCAGAACTGAGCTGCGTAATCTAGGTGAGGCCTTACTAATGATGTATAAAGCTGTAATATAACCTCTGGACTTCTGTTGCTAACACTTCTTGATATAAATCCCAGTAATCTATTTGCCTTATTACGTACGCTTAGGCATTGCTGACTTGGTTTAAGGTTGCTGCTTACCATCACCCCCAAGTCCTTCTCGCAATCTGTATGGCTAAGTTCTACGTTATTTAACTTATAAGTGCTTGGGTTATGGACACTCCTGAGCTTCAGAACCTTGCATTTATCTACATTGAACTGCATCTGCCACTTTTCTGACCACGAATTAAGTTTGTCTATATCTTCCTGAAGTTCTATGACATCTATGTTTGAATCAATTATCCTACCTATCTTCGTGTCGTCGGCGAATTTGCTCATATCACTAGTAATTCCCTCATCAAGGTCATTGATATATATTATAAATAACAATGGGCCTAAGACTGATCCCTGTGGAACACCACTTGTTACAAGTCCCCATTCGGATTTTACCCCATTTATGCACACTCTCTGCTTCCTATTGGTGAGCCATGACTCGATCCATGACAGCACTTTTCCCCAATGCCATGAGCTGCCACTTTCTTTAACAGTCTCTGGTGCGGTACTCTATCAAAAGCCTTACTAAAGTCTAAATAAACAATATCGAATTCTTTATCGTGATCAACAGCCTCAAAAGCTTTACTGAAGAAGGTTAATAAATTAGATAGGCAGGAACGGCCCCTCGTGAATCCATGCTGGGTATCATTAATCAAATTATGGTTATCTAGATGGCTTCTAATAATATCAGCTATAATTGACTCTAGTAATTTGCCTACAATTGAGGTCAGGCTTATTGGGCGGTAGTTTGACGGTAGTGACTTGTCCCCTGCTTTAAAAATAGGAATTACATTAGCCATCTTCCACATATCAGACACTACACCTGTTTGAAGAGATAAATTAAAAATGTTAGATATTGGTTCACAGAGTTCCATTTTGCATTCCTTAAGAACCCTTGCAAAAAGCTCATCAGGACCCGGCGATTTATTTTGTTTCAGTCGGTCCAGCTGTTTCATAATCATTTCGCTAGTGACTGTGATATTACATAATTTATCTTCTTCTGGGCCTCTGTAAAAATTAATTACTGGGATATTATTAATGTCTTCCTGTGTGAAAACCGAGAGAAAATAATTATTAAAAATAGAGCACATATCATTCTCCTTGTCAGTAAGATGCCCAAAGTTATTTTTAAGGGGACCTATCTTATCCCTAACTTTTGTTCTATAAACCTGGAAAAAACTTTTTGGGTTAGTTTTTGAACATAAGAACATAAGAACATAAGAAAGGAGGAACACTGCAGCAGGCCTGTTGGCCCATTCTAGGCAGGTCCTTCACATTCCATCCCACCAACAGAATATTTGTTCAACCTAATTTTCAATGCTACCCAAAAAATAAGCTTTGATAATTTTATTTACTCATGTGCAATTCCCACTCAAATCCAACCCCTTTCACTCATGAATTTATCCAACCTAAATTTAAAACTACCCAAGGTCCTTGCTTCAATAACCCTACTAGGCAGACTGTTCCATTCATCAACTACCCTATTTCCAAACCAATACTTTCCTATATCCTTTCTAAATCTAAACTTATCTAACTTGAATCCATTATTGCGGGTTCTCTCTGAGAGATACCCTCAAGACCTTATTTATATCCCCTTTGTTAATACCCATTTTCCACTTGTATACCTCGATCATGTCTCCCTCATTCTACGTCTTACAAGTGAATGTAATTTAAGGGTCTTCAATCTTTCTTCGTAAGGAAGATTTCTAATGCTATGTATTAATTTAGTCATTCTACGCTGAATGTTTTCTAACGAATTTATGTCCATTCTGTAATATGGAGACCAGAACTGAGCTGCGTAATCTAGGTGAGGCCTTACTAATGATGTATAAAGCTGTAATATAACGTCTGGACTTCTGTTGCTAACACTTCTTGATATAAATCCCAGTAATCTATTTGCCTTATTACGTACGCTTAGGCACTGCTGTCTTGGTTTAAGGTTTCTGCTCACCATCACCCCCAAGTCCTTCTCGCAATCTGTATGGCTAAGTTCTACGTTATTTAACTTATAAGTGCTTGGGTTATGGACACTCCGAGCTTTAGAACTTTGCATTTATCTACATTGAACTGCATCTGCCATTTTTCTGACCAGGAATTGAGTTTGTCTAAATCCTCCTGTAGTTCACTGACATCTACGTCTGAATCGATTATCCTACCTATCTTCGTGTCATCAGCGAATTTGTCATATCACTAGAAATTCCCTCGTCAAGGTCATTTATATATATTATAAACAACAACGGGCCCAAAACCGATCCCTGAGGAACGCCACTTGTTACAGATCCCCACTCCGATTTAACCCCATTTATGCACACCCTCTGCTTCCTATTGGTGAGCCATGACTCGATCCATGACAACACTTTTCCCCAATGCCATGAGCAGCCACTTTCTTTAACAGTCTCTGATGTGGTACTCTATCAAAAGCCTTACTAAAATCCAAATAAACGATATCGAATTCTTTATCATTATCAACTGCCTCAAAAGCCCCACTGAAAAAAGTTAACAAATTAGTTAGGCAGGAACGGCCCCTGGTGAATCCATGCTGAGTATCATTAATCAAATTATGCCTATCGAGATGGCTTCTTATGTTATCAGCTATAATCGACTCTAGTAATTTGCCTACAATTGATGTTAGACTTATTGGGCGGTAATTTGATGGTAACGACTTGTCCCCTGCTTTAAAAATAGGAATTACATTAGCCATCTTCCACGTATCCGGCACTACACCTGTTTGAAGAGATAGGTTAAAAATGTTAGTTAAGGGTTCACAGAGTTCTATTTTGCATTCCTTAAGAACCCTTGAAAAAAGCTCATCAGGGCCTGGCGATTTATTTTGCTTCAAACGGTCTATCTGTTTGATAACCTTTCGCTAGTGACTGTGATACTACATAATTTATCTTCTTCAGGCCCACTAAAATACCTAATTCTTGGGATATTATTAATGTCTTCCTGAGTGAAAACCGAGAGAAAATAATTATTAAAAATAGAGCACATTTCATTCTCTTTGTCAGTAAGATACCCATAATTATTTTTAAGGGGACCTATCTTATCTCTAACTTTTGTTCTATACACCTGAAAAAAACTTTTTGGGTTAGTTTTCGAATCCCTAGCAACTTTAATTTCGTAGTCCCGTTTAGCTTTTCTTATCCCTCTTAATGTCAATATACTGACTCATAAGATGACCCTCACCTCTTTTGATACGCCTATAAACTCCTTTCTTCTGCCCTAAAAGATATTTGAGCCTATTATTCATCCATTTTGGGTCATTTCTATTCGATCTAATTTCTTTATATGGGATAAATGTTATTTGGGCAGCATGTATAGTGTTCAGAAAACTGTCATATTGATAGCTCTCTTCATTACCCCAGTCCACAGATGATAAGTGTTCTCTAAGTCCATTGTAATCTGCTAAGCGAAAATCTGGGACCGTTACTGAGTTATTCGTACTATGAAACTTCCATTCAATGCCAAAGGTAATTGATTTGTGGTCGCTTGCGCCGAGTTCCTCTGTAATTTCTAAATTATTAACAAGGGTTTCCTTGTTTGCCAGAACTAAGTCAAGCAGGTTATTTCCCTTGTAGGTTCTGTCACAAACTGCTTAAAAAAACAATCTTGAACTACATCTAAGAAGTCGTTAGATTCTAAATTCCCAGTCAAAAATTCCAATCAATTTGACTAAAGTTGAAGTCACCCAGAATAACTACGTTATCGTGCATTGTGGCCTTAACAATTTCCTCCCATAGTAGTCCCCCTTGGTCCCTATCTAAGTTTGGGGGACGGTATATCACACCTAAAATCAATTTTTCATGCCCCTCTGAAAATTCTATCCAGACAGACTCTGTATGTGTTATTTCAGACTTTATTCCCTTTTTATGCAACAGTTCAAGCGATCTCGGACATACAGTGCCACTCCACCCCCCTTCCCGAAACTTCTGTCTACTTGGAACAATTTAAAACCCTGTATATGACATTCAGCAGGCATGTCCCTATTTTTCGTATTGAACCACGTCTCAGTTATGGCAAATACATCAATGTTACCTGCACTTGCAAATAATCTCAAATCGTCCATCTTATTCCTAGCACTACGACTATTTGTATAATACACTTTTAAAGACCCTCCTTTCTCTTTACCCTTCCTGCTCCATTCTGTTTTACCACTATACCTATTTCTGTCCTTGTTATTGTTAAGATTTTTATATCAAAGCCTAGATCTATATTTCGACATTCATTATTTTCCATTTCTAAACCCATACCTCTAACTAATCCTAGTTTAAAGTCCTAACAACACCCTCAACTGAGCTAGCAAGAAAATCCACACCTGCCCTGGATAAGTGAACCCCATCCCTGGCATACATGTCATTTCGGCCATAGAAGTGGTCCCAGTTGCAAATGAATGGTACTGCATTATCCTTACAGTGTTTGTCCAGCCAGCAATTGACACCAATTGCCCTGGACAGCCATTCATCTCCAACTCCTCTCCTTGGCAAAATACCACATATGACAGGGTTCCCACCCTTCTTCCTAATTATGTCTATTGCTGACCTATACCTATAAATTTAGGTTGGATAAATTCATGAGTGAAAGGGGTTGGATTTGAGGGGAATTGCACATGAGTAAATAAAATTATCAAAGCTTATTTTTGGGTAGCATTGAAAATTAGGTTGAACAAATATTCTGTTGGTGGGATGGAATGTGAAGGACCTGCCTAGAATGGGCCAACAGGCCTGCTGCAGTGTTCCTCCTTTCTTATGTTCTTATGTTCTATATCCTTTCTAAATCTAAACTTATCTAATTTGAATCCATTATTGCGGGTTCTCCCTTGGAGATATCCTCAAGACCTTATTTATATCCCCTTTGTTAATACCCATTTTCCACTTATATACCTCGATCATGAAGTCGATTTGTGTAAACAACTGTCTGTTTTGCAAACAATATAACATTTTGCAAACAATATTATGTTTTGACTGTTCCTTCAAGGGCATTATAATTATATTTTTCTTAATTTCGTAATTTTCAGGTTAATACCGCAATCAAATATTTCATTTAAATGCAGATATCGTGGCTCAATGCCCCCCAACATAAATTCGTTAGAAAACATTCAGCGTAGAATGACTAAATTAATACATAGCATTAGAAATCTTCCTTACGAAGAAAGATTGAAGACCCTTAAATTACATTCACTTGTAAGACGTAGAATGAGGGGAGACATGATCGAGGTATACAAGTGGAAAATGGGTATTAACAAAGGGGATATAAATAAGGTCTTGAGGGTATTTCTCAAGAGAGAACCCCAATAATGGATTCAAGTTAGATAAGTTTAGATTTAGAAAGGATATAGGAAAGTATTGGTTTGGAAATAGGGTAGGTGATGAGTGGAACAGTCTGCCTAGTAGGGTTATTGAAGCAAGGACCTTGGGTAGTTTTAAATTTAGGTTGGATAAATTCATGAGTGAAAGGGTTGGATTTGAGTGGGAATTGCCCATGAGTAAATAAAATTATCAAAACTTATTTCTTGGGTAGCATTGAAAATTAGGTTGAACAAATATTCTGTTAGTGGGATGGAATGTGAAGGACCTGCTTAGAATGGGCCAACAGGCCTGCTGCAGTGTTCCTCCTTTCTTATGTTCTTATGTTAACAAATCACTTTTGTTAGGGAAATGATGGGGAAGTAACGGGAAAGGACTGGGAAGAACTGCCCCGTCCCCCAAAGACTGTTGAGAGGTGTTATATACTGCCACACTGTTGAGGGTGTTATATACTGCCACACTGTTGAGGGTGTTATATACTGCCACACTGTTGAGGGGTGTTATATAGTGCCACACTGTTGAGGGTGTTATATACTGCCACACTGTTGAGGGTGTTATATACTGCCACACTGTTGAGGGTGTTATATACTGCCACACTGTTGAGGGTTATATACTGCCAGACTGTTGAGGGGTGTTATATACTGCCACACTGTTGAGGGTGTTATATACTGCCAGACTGTTGAGGGGCGTAATATACTGCCACACTGTTGAGGGTGTTATATACTGCCAGACTGTTGAGGGGCGTAATATACTGCCACACTGTTGGGGGTGTTATATACTGCCAGACTGTTGAGGTGTTATATACTGCCACACTGTTGAGAGGTGTTATATACTGTCACACTGTTGAGGGTGTTATATACTGCCACACTGTTGAGGGTTATATACTGCCACACTTTTGAGGGCGTAATATACTGCTACACTGTTGACGGGGGTTATATACTGCCACACTGTTGAGGGGTGTTATATACTGCCAGACTGTTGAGGGGTGTTATATACTGTCACACTGTTGAGGGGTGTTATATACTGCCACACTGTTGAGGGGTGTTATATACTGCCACACTGTTGAGAGGTGTTATATACTGACACACTGTTGAGGGGTGTTATATACTGACACACTGTTGAGAGGTGTTATATACTGCCAGACTGTTGAGGGGTGTTATATACTGCCACACTGTTGAGGGTGTTATATACTGCCACACTGTTGAGGGTGTTATATACTGCCACACTGTTGAGGGGTGTTATATACTGCCACACTGTTGAGGGGTGTTATATACTGCCACACTGTTGAGGGTGTTATATACTGCCACACTGTTGGGGGGTGTTATATACTGCCACACTGTTGACGGGGTGTTATATACTGCCACACTGTTGAGGGTGTTATATACTGCCACACTGTTGGGGGGTGTTATATACTGCCACACTGTTGAGGGGTGTTATATACTGCCACACTGTTGAGAGGTGTTATATACTGCCACACTGTTGACGGGGTGCTATATACCGCCAAACCGGTCCAGCCCCTCTGGCTAAATGGACCTGATAATTCCCCCATCACTATGAATCCTACTATCCCTGGGGATACACAAATTTAGTATTTCGAGTTCCTAAAGGGATATACAACATGTAGTAACGTAGAAACGTTTGACGTACTGACTGTTCTAAAATAAATTGCTTTAAAGTGACGCTAGTTGACTTTCCGTCCAAGTAATTAGAGTTGCCCGCCCTTCCTTGAATCGCATCAAATTGTCTCATTACTAATGGCGTTGCATGACCCCTACGTATAACGCTTCCCCCTGAGATAATGTACTAGATGTATTTTGGTTGATGCCCGATCCGTGAATTGTATCCCCGTATTGCATAACCCCAGCCTCCTGTACGTCAGTGCACGGCAAAGGAGTGAAGCATAAGTTTCTAATGTATTTATATATTAACACAGAAGACTTGATGGGAATCAGAAGAGGCAATTACAAATTATCACATGGACACTTAATATCCCAATTTCAATAAAAATGGCAACTTAAGACATACACAGCACTAGGAAACACCAAGTTTGAAGGCTAATTGAAGACTCATTCTTTCTTGCATAATAATGGTATGCAATACCGACATGTGCAACATCAGGGTATTTACCTTGTAGACGTTCCGCCATCTAGTGTCTTTATCAGTACAATACATGGATATAAATTGTAGATTGAAAAATATATACAAGACAGTGGAAGACAAGGTAATCATTCCCTCGGCCTAGGAGCAGGTGACGAGCACCTTAGTCTTGAAGAATCTGAAGCACAGGCACGAAGATTGGCACTTATATACTGGCATCAGAAGAGGGAGGTGCAGCAGACGAAGGTACTTCCACTGGCGGGGTTCCCCAGTGGAAGTAGGTCATGCCAGAGAGTTGGGCCAAGAGTTAACCAACTGGTTGTGGTGATGTACTCTGTACCAAGTTTAGACATGTGCAACATCTGGGTGGCGAAATACCTACCAGTAAAGATACCCTGATGTTTTACATGTGTCTAATTTTCCAGTCACTGTCTTGTGGTTTCTGAGAGACCAATGTCCTAAAATACACCAGCGCGTTAAGTTGGCACTCAGAAATCGTATCGTCAAATTATTAACTCTGAAAGGATGAGGCACTCTGAAATTATGGCAAGAAAACAAATATTTCAGTTTTCCCAGTTTTATTCATAAAACAATTTGGAACTAAAAAAGACGACAATGTATCCAAAAATTTTTTCTAAGCAGAATTTACCAGCGTTAAAGGTATAAGCAGTTTTTATTTAAAATTTGGGACCATAACCGCTTACAAAGCTTCTGGTGATCGAAACGTTGCCACAAAAAATATCGCATTAGTTGCACATGGTCCTTTTTCCACAAGTGTTAGTTTTTATTTACACCCCCTTTTTCCCCCCACGTTTGAGTGACTACTACAGTAATACTATTTTTACAATACTGGTATTCTTAGCGTCTGGTTGTTTTCATCACCAACCAACCACTACTTCGGAAATAAGAACATAAAATGGAGGAACACTGCGAAGGCCACTGGGCCCTCAAGGCAGGTCCATATCAAACCACCACTACCTAAAAATTTTTTCCCTACTCACGACACCAATCAAAACCCCGCCCCCCCACTCTATATTTGTCCAACCTTTTAAGCCACCCCAAAGGGCCCAAATTTCCTAT
>WNWK01048553.1:0-13511 GCA_009830355.1 Cherax destructor | reverse complement strand
AATTTTTCCTCTGTGAGTTTTGCGATAGGGGACCCGTTTATCATTATGTTAAGTGGTGCGTTTGCAGCTCTGTTCCCAAACTGGATAAAATAGGTTTTATCAATATTGAGAGTAAGTTTGTTGGTCATCATCCAGGTAGATATTTTCTGCAATTCAGTATTTGCAGTGTTGGCTAGTGTGTCTGGGCTTGGGTGAGAGATAACGTATGTAGTGTCATCTGCAAAAAGTATGGGTTTGAGTAGTTGAGATGCATTTGGTAGGTCGTTAATGTAAATGAGAAAGAGTAGTGGGCCAAGAACACTTCCCTTTGGGACCCCTACGGTAATAGTTTGCGCGGTGGAGCTAGCTCCATTAGTGTACACATATTGGTTTCTGTTGCTAACGTATGATTTTAGGTAGTTTAAGGAGTGTCCTCTTATACTATAGTGCAATAATTTTAAGTGTAACAGATCATGGTCAACTGTATCAAAAGCTTTACGTAAATCAATGAAGATTCCCACTGGGATTTCTTTTTTCTCAAGGGCGGTGTAAATTATTTCTAACATGTGTATAATGGCATCATTTGTATTTTTATTAGGCCTGAATCCAAATTGACAGTGGTTGAGTACGTTGTTGGAGGTGAGGTAGGAATATATTTGTCTATGAATTAATTTTTCAAAGATTTTGGAGAGAAGGGGTAAGTTAGATATCATGGTAATGAATATGATATTGTGTATATGGACTTCAGTAAGGCTTTTGATAGAGTCCCACATCAGAGACTATTGAGGAAAATTAAGGCACAGGGAATAGGAGGAGAAATTTTTTCCTGGATAGAGGCATGGTTGACAAATAGGCAGCAGAGAGTTTGCATAAATGGGGAGAAATCAGAGTGGGGAAGCGTCACAAGTGGTGTTCCACAGGGGTCAGTATTGGGCCCATTGTTGTTCACAATCTACATAAACGACATAGATGAGGGAATAAATAGCGACATAAGCAAGTTTGCCGATGACACCAAAATAGGCCGTCCAATTCATTCAAATGAGGACATTAGAGCACTCCAGGAAGATTTGAATAGACTGATGCAGTGGTCGGAGAAGTGGCAGATGCAGTTTAATATAGATAAATGCAAAGTTCTAAATATTGGACAGGACAATAACCATGCCACATATAAACTAAATAATGTAGATCTTAATACTACTGATTGCGAAAAAGGGTTTAGGAGTTCTGGTTAGCAGTAATCTAAAACCAAGACAGCAGTGCATAAGTGTTCGCAATAAAGCAAACAGAATCCTTGGCTTCATATCAAGAAGCATAATAATAGGAGTCCTCAGGTTGTTCTTCAACTCTATATATCCTTGGTTAGGCCTCATCTAGATTATGCTGCACAGTTTTGGTCACCGTTTACAGAATGGATATAAATGCTCTGGAAAATGTACAAAGGAGGATGACTAAGTTGATTCCATGTATCAGAAATCTTCCCTATGAGGATAGACTGAGGGCCCTGAATCTGCACTCTCTAGAAAGGCGTAGAATTGGGGGGATATGATTGAAGTATATAAATGGAAAACAGGAATAAATAAAGGGATGTAAATAGCATGCTAAAAATATCTTGTATTGACAGGACTCAAGCAATGGCTTTAAGTTGGATAAATTAGATTCAGAAGGGATATAGGAAAGCATTGGTTTGGTAATAGAGTTGTCGATGAGTGGAACAAACTCCCGAGTACAGTTATAGAGGCTAAAACGCTAGTAGTTTTTAAAGATAGGCTAGATAAATATATGAGTGGGTGCGGGTGGGTGTGAGTTGTACCTGACTAGTTTGTGCTACTAGGTCAGATGCCGTGCTCCTTCCTTAAGTGAATGTAACCTGACCTGGCTGGGTTGGGGCATTGGCTTAAGCCGGTGGGAGACTTGGACCTGCCTCGCATGGGCCAGTAGGCCTGCTGCAGTGTTCCTTCTTTCTTATGTTCTTAATAGTAGTGGTAGTAATGGAGTGGCAGTAGTAGTAATAGTGATAGTTTTAGTAGTAGTAGAAGTGGGGGTCAGTCTAAGTACTACAAGAAAAAGAAGTATTGCTGGTCAAAACTCTTGTTCATTTTCTTGGTGCTTTTTCTGCTGTTCACCTCCGTCACTCTCAAGACTTCATCGTATGTTCACCTCCGTCACTCTCAAGACTTCATCGTATGTTCACTCCTCACTCTAAGACTTCATCGTATGTTCACTCCGTCACCTCAAACTTACGTATGTTCACTCCATCACTCTCAACGACTTCATCGATGTTCACCTCCTCACTCTCAAAACTTCATCGTATGTTCACCTCCGTCACTCAAGACTTCATCGTATGTTCACCTCCATCACTCTCAAGACTTCATCGTATGTTCACCTCCATCACTCTCAAGACTTCATCGTATGTTCACCTCCGTCACTCTCAAGACTTCATCGTATGTTCACCTCCATCACTCTCAAGACTTCATCGTATGTTCACCTCCGTCACTCTCAAGACTTCATCGTATGTTCACCTCCGTCACTCTCAAGACTTCATCGTATGTTCACCTCCATCACTCTCAAGACTTCATCGTATGTTCACCTCCGTACCTCAAGACTTCATCGTATGTTCACTCCATCACTCTCAAGACTTCATCGTATGTTCACCCGTCACTCTCAAGACTTCATCGTATGTTCACCTCCTCACTCTCAAGACTTCATCGTATGTTCACCTCCATCACTCTCAAGACTTCATCGTATGTTCACCTCTGTCACTCTCAAGACTTCATCGTATGTTCACCTCCATCACTCAAGACTTCATCGTATGTTCACCTCCATCACTCTCAAGACTTCATCATATGTTCACCTCCATCACTCTCAAGACTTCATCGTATGTTCACCTCCGTCACTCTCAAGACTTCATCTATGTTCACTCCGTCACTCTCAAGACTTCATCGTATGTTCACCTCCATCACTCTCAAGACTTCATCGTATGTTCACCTCCATCACTCTCAAGACTTCATCGTATGTTCACCTCCACTCTCAAGACTTCATCGTATGTTCACCTCCACTCTCAAGACTTCATCGTATGTTCACCTCCATCACTCTCAAGACTTCATCATATGTTCACCTCCATCACTCTCAAGACTTCATCGTATGTTCACCTCCATCACTCTCAAGACTTCATCATATGTTCACCTCCACTCTCAAGACTTCATCGTATGTTCACCTCCGTCACTCTCAAGACTTCATCGTATGTTCAACTCCATCACTCTCAAGACTTCATCGTATGTTCACCTCCGTCACTCTCAAGACTTCATCGTATGTCACTCCTACTCAAGACATCGAGTCTCCATCAGCACACACTCCGTCACTCTCAAGACTTCATCGTATGTTCACCTCCATCACTCTCAAGACTTCATCATATGCTCACCTCCGTCACTCTCAAGACTTCATCGTGTGTTTGTCCTCTCCCGACCTGTAAGATGCTCAGTCTTGAGCTTCACCAATGTTCCTCTTGATGGTGATCTTAATTTCCTCAGAGTGAAGGTCACTGAAGGGTTACTTCATCTCTATACCTACTGATGTCTTCCTTGATCTTATTCGTCTTTGTGTGGACTCTTAACTCCTTTTCCTTTCAAGGTTAATATTATTCTCAAACCTTCGGTGCTATGAGCTCTCTTCTACCCCGTGTTCTTGCTAACCTTTATATGGAATACTTGGAAAGTGTTCTTCCCAGTAGTATTGGTGTGACCTTCCCTCTTGCTCAGCTGTCTAGATGACATCTTTGGACTCATGACTCTAGTCTCTTCTTGATTAACAATGTTGCTCCTTCCATCAAGTTTAAAGCTGAATGGGAATCTAATTCTTTGCTTCCTTTCCTTGATATACGTGTCCATCGCTCGGCTATAGGCTTTTCGTTTTTCCGTGTATCACAAGCTTATGCACAGTGGCATGTACATTCACTGCTTTTCTTACCATGATTCCTATATCAAGAAAAGTGTTATTATTTCTCTCTTTCTTCATGTTCTCCACATTTCTGACCCTCAGTTCCTTGACTCAGAAATTTCCACTCTTTGCAATTCGTTGTCTCGTTTTGGCTACACTTCTTATTTCATAATCTCTGCTTTCTCACGTGCTAAATGGACTTTCTTCTCTCCCAAACTCTCTACGCCTATGAAATCTCCTGTTCTCTGCCTTCCCTATATTTCCAGTTTTTCTAATCTCAACAACTCTCTCCATTCCTTAGACATTAAACTTACTTTTCATCAGACTAACACTCTTCGCAGTAATCTAGTTGGTACCTCTCCTCCCACTATAGATGCCTCTGGTGTCTACTCTATTTCCTGACCCTCTTGTCCTCTCCAATAGTTCGAATAAACTGGTCACTCTCTTTCTGACACACTCAAGGAGCACAAAAGTAGTGTTAGGTTTGCCGACACTAGTAATGTTCTTTTCTGTTATGTTACAGATCACAGTCATCCTGTTAACTGGTCCTCTGTTAAAACTGTCTACACTGCTTCTAGCTTTTACAGTCGCTGTCCTGTTGAAGCATCACTTATACACAACTTTCCTTGTATGAATCTTAGTCATGACTTTGTCGCTGTTGATGCCTTTCTTTCTCATTACATTGTCAAATGTTCCAAACTTCACAACACTCGTGACTTGACCTCATCCTTTCTCCTCCTCCTCCTCTCCCTGCCTCTTCTCCTTTCCTATTTTTTTTCTTATTCCTTTCTTTGTTTTCATCTCTTCTGCTTAAGTGTCTTCTAAACCTTTGTTTTTGGTTGTGCTCCACGTGGGCCAGTAGCTCTTCTGCAGTGCTCCTCATGGGCCAGTAGCTCTTCTGCAGTGCTCCTCATGGGCCAGTAGCTCTTCTGCAGTGCTCCTCATGGGCCAGTAGCTCTCCTGCAGTGCTACTTTTGGGCCAGTAGCTCTCCTGCAGTGCTCCTCGTGGGCCAGTAGCTCTTCTGCAGTGCTCCTCGTGGGCCAGTAGCTCTTCTGCAGTGCTCCTCGTGGGCCAGTAGCTCTCCTGCAGTGCTCTTCATGGGCCAGTAGCTCTCCTGCAGTGCTTCTTTGTCTTGTCCTTAGACTGACCCCACTTCTACTACTACTACTAACTACTACTACTATAACTACTACCACTCCACTACTACTACTGTTACTACCATTACTATTGCCTCCTTTCACCCTTCTCTCCCCTTTCTATATCTTGTTACACTAAATCTACTCTCTCTACTTTTTACTACCACTACCAACATCACCACTACCACTACTACTTGTTCTTCCTCTCTATGTCCTGTCCCCGTCTCCCCTCGACTAAATATACCGGTTCCCTCACCTTGGTGCATCAGTGTGACTGATCAGTGGTCCAGGTCGGACCAAAACATTGTCATGAGTCTCTCCCATTTGCAGGTTATTTGTGTAAAGCTGAGATATTTATATAGAAGCCAAAGATTAGGAAGTTTTAATTTATATAGAAGCCAAAGCTTAGCAATTTATATATAAACTTAAGCTTAGAAATTGATATATAAACCAAAAGTTGTATATTTATATAGAAGTCAAAGCTTAGAAATATAATTTATATATAAACCAAATACAAATGTAGATTTATACTTAGAATTTATATAGAGAATTTAAGCTTAGAATTGTACATTGTGTAATGTTGAATTGTTGCAGGGATTTGTATGTTGAGTAACCCCTGTGGTTTAGCGCTTCTATTTGATTATAATAATAATAATAATAATAATAATTGTATGTTGAGTAATGTATATATATACTAATTCACAATTAACACACAATACCATGACTACAACAATTCATAACTAACCCACAATACCATGACTACAACAATTCATAACTAACCCACAATACCATGACTACAACAATTCATAACTAACCCACAATACCATGACTACAACAATTCATAACTAACCCACAATACCATGACTACAACAATTCACAACTAACACACAATACCATGACTACAACAATTCACAACTAACACACAATGCCATGACTACAACAATTCACAACTAACCCACAATACCATGACCAAAACAATTCACAACTAACCCACAATTCATGTATAAATCTTGTATTAATACAATTCACATACAATATTGGTAATCTCCCATTAATATTGTATTAATTTATACAAACTGTATTTTAGAAAATACAATAAATGTATAGCTATTGATGTTGTATTTTTTCTTTTTATTAGCTGCCTTGACCCCTAGTTACTGACCCCCAGTAACTGAACCCCCAGTTACTGAACCCCCAGTTACTGAACCCCCAGTTACTGAACCCCCAGTTACTGAACTCCCAGTTACTGACCCCAGTTACTGACCCCAATTATTGACCTCTTGTTACTGACCCCAGTTATTGACCCCTAGTTACTGACCCCAGTTACTGACCCCTAGTTACTGACCCCCAGTTACTAACCCCAGTTGCTGATCCCTAGTTACTGACCCCAGTTACTAACACAGTTACTGATCCCAGTTACTGACCCCCAGTTACTGACCAACCCAGCGTTACTGACCCCCAGTTGCTGACCCCCAGTTACTGACCCCCCAGTTACTGATCCCCCAGTTACTAACCCCCCAGTTACTGACCCCAGTTACTGACCGCAGTTGCTGACCCCAGTTACTGAACCCACAGTTACTGACCTCAGTTACTGATCCCAGTTATTGGCCGTAGTTACTGAACCCAGTTACTGAACCCACAGTTACTGACCCAGGTTATTGAACTCAAGTTACTGGCCCCAGTTACTGACTCCCCAATTACTGACCCCCAATACTGGTCATCTTCATTGGTCATCTACACTGGGCATCATCTACACTGGGCATCATCTACACTGGTCATCATCTACACTGGTCATCATCTACACTGGTCATCATCTACACTGGTCATCATCTACACTGGTCATCATCTACACTGGTCGTCTACACTGGTCGTCTACACTGGTCATCATCTACACTGGTCGTCTACACCCCCACAGACCCCAGAACACAGTGTTGGAGAGGAAACTGAAGGTATAGTACACCAACGCTGATGGAATAACGAAAAAGTGTGAGGTGTGGCACGAAAGAATCAAAGAGGCATCACCGGACATCATATCTCTCACAGGAACGATAACAGATGCCATCTTTCCAACGAGATATCAGATCCTGAGGAAAGACAGGGGGATGGAGGAGTGGCACTGCTCATCAAAAACCAATGGGATTTTGAGGAGCTGGAGAGAGGAGACAGAGGAGAAGCAAGAGACTACATAATAGGAACACTTCAGTCTGGAAGTGCCAAGGTGGTAATTGCAGTGATGTATAACCCACCACGGAACAGCAGGAGGCCAAGGCAAGAGCATGATGAGAGTAACAGAGCGATGGTTGACTTACTGGCTGAAGTGGCCAGAAGGGCTCATGTGAGCAGAGCAAAGCTACTGATTGTGGGTGACTTCAATCACAAAGAAATTGACTGGGAGAACTTGGAGCCACATGGGGGCCCAGAAACGTGGAGGGCTAAGATGGAGGTGGTACAGGAAAACCTGATGTACCAACATGTAAGGGACACTACCAGAGAGAGAGAGGGAGAGGATGAACCAGCAAGACTGGACCTAGTATTCACCTTGAGTAGTGCAGATATTGAGGACATCATTTTAAAGACCCCTTGGGGCCAGTGGCCACGTGGTTCTGAGCTTCGAACACATAGTAGAGTTACAAGTGGACAGGGAAGAAGGAATGGCAGGACGAACAAAGCCAAAGTACAAGAGAGGGGACTACAGAGGCATGAAGAATTCCCTGCATAGGGTTCAGTGGGACTGAGCAATGACAGAAAAGTCAGTAAATGAGATGATGGAATATGTGACAACAATATGCAAGGAAGCTGAGGAGAGGTTTGTGCCCAAGGGTAACAGAAATAACGAGAAGGCCAAGATGAGCCCTTGGTTTACACAAAGGTGTAGAGAGGCCAAAATCAAGTGTGCTATAGAATGGAAGAAGTATAGAAGGCAAAGGATCCAGGAGAATAAGGAGAGCAGTCATAGAGCCAGAAATGAATATGCACATGTAAGAAGGGAGGCCCAACGACAGTACGAAAATGACATAGCAGCAAAAAGCCAAATCTGACCTGAAGCTGTTGTACAGCCACATCAGGAGGAGAACATCAGTCAAGGACCAGGTAATCAGGCTGAGGAAGGAAGGAGGAGAGATCACAAGAAACGACCAAGAAGTATGTGAGGAACTCAACATGAGATTCAAAGAAGTGTTCACAGAGGAGACAGAAGGGACTCCAGAAAGACGGAGAGGTGGAGTACACCAAGTGTTAGACACAATACATACAACCGAGGAAGTAGTGAAGAGGCTGCTAAACGAGCTAGATACCTCAAAGACAATGGGGCCGGATAACATCTCTCCATGGGTCCTACAAGCCCCCGGATGCAACGTCCCAACAATTCCAGGAACAGCTTCTGAAAATTGACCACTGTCTGGAAAATCTTCCAGCTCCTGCCCCCAACATCTTGCTACTGGGGGATTTCAACCTCAGGCACCTAAAATGGAGGAACATTGCAAACAATGTGGTAGCAGAGATAACACCAGGAGACAGCTCAGATGAAAATTTACACATGCATGAACTTTTAAATCTCTGCAACAAATTTACCTTAAACCAGCAAATAGTAGAGCCCACAAGATTAGAGAATACGCTGGACCTCATCTTCACCAACAATGATGATCTGATACGAAATGTCATCATATCAAAAACAATATACTCAGATCACAACTTAATAGAGGTCCAGACATGCATGCGGGGAACCGCAGATCAACAAAATGTGATCAGCCGCGAGGGAGCTTTCTCCAAATTCAACTTCAATAACAAAAACATAAGGTGGGACCAAGTAAACCAAGTCTTAAGTGATATAAACTGGGAAGATTGCCTAAGCATCACGGATCCCAACCTATGTCTAGAACAAATTAACTCTGTGGTACTCGAGGTTTGCTCAAGGCAAATTCCTTAAGGAACAGGAAGAGAAGATGCAAACTAGAAGAGAGAGGCGCTCCTATACAGGCGAAGGCAAAGAATAACGGAGCGGCTACAGGAGGCCAATATCTCTGAAATACGTAGGGAGACACTAGTCAGAGAAATAGCAAACATTGAATTAAAACTAAAGGAATCTTACAGGAATCAAGAGACACGGGAAGAACAAAAAGCCATAAATGAAATTGAAAGAATCCCAAAGTATTTCTTTTCCTATGCAAAATCAAAGTCGAGAACAACAACCAGTATTGGGCCCCTACTTAAACGGGATTAAGTGAGTTACTAAGTCCCAGTATGACTCAGTTTTTAGCGAGCCAAAAACCAGACTGAAAATCGAAAACCTAAATTAATTTTTTATGAGAGTGCCACAGAATTTGACAGACGCATGCCTTTCTGACATCACCACGACGCCAAATGACTTCGAAAAGGCAATAAATGACATGCCCATGCACTCTCCTCCAGACCCAGACTCATGGAACTCCGTGTTCATCAAGAACTGCAAGAAACCCCTATCACATGCTTTTAACATCTTATGGAGAGGAAGCATGGACACTGGGATCGTCCCGCAGCTACTAAAAACAACAGACATAGCCCCGCTCCACAAAGGGGGCAGTAAAGCAATAGCAAAGAACTACAGACCAATTGCGCTAGCGTCCCATATCATAAAAATCTTTGAAAGGGTTCTAAGAAGCAAGATCGCCACCCATCTTGATACCCATCAATTGCACAACCCAGGACAGCATGGGTTTAGAGCAGGCCGCTCCTGTCTGTCCCAACTACTGGACCACTACGACAAGGTCCTGGATGCTCTAGAAGATAAACAGAATGCAGATGTTATATACACAGATTTTGCAAAAGCCTTTGACAAGTGTGACCATGGTGTAATAGCACACAAAATGCGTGATAAAGGAATAACAGGAAAAGTTGGTAGATGGATCTATAATTTCCTAACATGTAGAATACAAAGAGTAGTAGTCAACAGAGTAAAGTCTGAGTCAGCTACTGTGAAAAGCTCTGTTCCACAAGGCACAGTACTTGCTCCCATCCTATTCCTCTTCCTCATATCAGATATTGACAGGGATATAATCCACAGTGCTGTGTCTTCCTTTGCAGATGACACCCGATTCTGTATGACAGTGTCCACCGTTGAAGACACGGCTAGACTCCAAGCAGACATAAACCAAATCTTTAAATGGGCTGCAGAAAACAATATGAAGTTCAATGATGAGAAATTTCAATTACTCAGATACGGAAAACGTGAAGAAATTAAAATCTCTTCGGAGTACAAAACTAATTCCAACCACACAATAGAGCGAAAAACTAATGTCAAAGACCTGGGAGTGATCATGTCAGAGGATCTCCCCTTCAAGGACCATAACAAAGTAGCAATTGCATCTGCTCGAAAAATGACAAGATGGATAATGAGAACCTTCAAAACCAGGGATGCCAAGCCCATGTTGACACTTTACAGATCGCTTGTTCTATCTAGGCTGGAATATTGCTGCACACTAACTGCACCTTTCAAGGCGGGTGAAATTGCTGACCTTGAAAATGTGCAGAGAACCTTCACCGCACGCATAAGTGCGATAAACCACCTCAACTACTGGGAACGCTTGAAGTTCCTAAACCTGTACTCTCTAGAACGCAGGCGGGAGAGATACATTATTATATACACGTGGAAAATTCTCGAGGGATTAGTACCAAACTTGCACACGAGAGTCACTCCCTACGAAAGCAAAAGACTCGGCAGGCGATGTAACATCCCCCCAATGAAGAGCAGGGGTGCCACTAGCACGTTGAGGGACAACACAATAAGTGTCAGAGGCCCAAGATTGTTCAACTGCCTTCCAGCATGCATAAGGGGGATTACCAACAAACCCCTGGCTGTCTTCAAGCAGGCACTGGACAGGCACCTAAAGTCGGTACCTGACCAGCCGGGCTGTGGTTCGTACGTTGGACTGCGTGCGGCCAGCAGTAACAGCCTGGTTGATCAGGCTCTGGTCCAACAGAAGGCCTGGTCACGGACCGGGCTTCGGGGGCGTTGACCCCTGGAATTCTCTCCAGGTAGACTCCAGGGTCCTGAGAGAGGGAGCAGTGGTGTTATGTGTACCATTAACAACAATCTTCAACACATCTGTTGAAACAGGGCGACTATCTGAGGTATGGAAGACAGCAAATGTAGTCCCAATTTTTAAAAAAGGAGACAGACACGAAGCACTAAACTACAGACCAGTGTTACTGACATGTATAGTATGCAAAGTCATGGAGAAGATTATCAGGAGGAGAGTGGTGGAGCACCTAGAAAGGAATGAGCTTTTCAATGACAGTCAGCACGGTTTCAGGGACGGGAAATCCTGCATCACAAACCTACTGGAGTTCTATGACTGGGTGGCTGTATAACCCCTGTGGTTTAGCGCTTCTTTTGATTATAATAATATGACTGGGTGACAGTAAGACGAGAGAGGGGGATGGGTAGATTGCATTTTCTTGGACTGTAAGAAAGCTTTTGACAAAGTTTCACACAAGAGATTAGTGCATAAGGTGGAAGACCAGGCAGGTATAACAGGGAAGGCACTGAAATGGATCAGAGAATACCAGTCGGGAAGACATCAGCGAGTCGTGGTACGTGACGAGGTGTCAGAGTGGGCGCCTGTGACGAGCGGGGTTCCACAGGGGTCAGTCCTAGAACCTGTGCTGTTTACATAAGAACATAAGAAAGGAGGAACACTGCAGCAGGCCTGTTGGCCCATACTAGGCATGTCCTTCACATTCCATCCCACTAACAGAATATTTGTTCAACCTAATTTTCAATGCTACCCAAGAAATAAGCTTTGATAATTTTATTTACTCATGTGCAATTCCCACTCAAATCCAACCCCTCTCACTCATGAATTTATCCAACCTAAATTTAAAACTACCCAAGGTCCTTGCTTCAATAACCCTACTACGCAGACTGTTCCACTCATCAACTACCCTATTTCCAAACCAATACTTTCCTATATCCTTTCTAAATCTAAACTTATCTAACTTGAATCCATTATTGTGGGTTCTCTCTTGGAGAGATACCCTCAAGACCTTATTTATATCCCCTTTGTTAATACCCATTTTCCACTTGTATACCTCGATCATGTTTCCCCTCATTCTACGTCTTACAAGTGAATGTAATTTAAGGGTCTTCAATCTTTCTTCGTAAGGAAGATTTCTAATGCTATGTATTAATTTAGTCATTCTACGCTGAATGTTTTCTAACGAATTTATGTCCATTCTGTAATATGGAGACCAGAACTGAGCTGCGTAATCTAGGTAAGGCCTTACTAATGATGTATAAAGCTGTAATATAACCTCTGGACTTCTGTTGCTAACACTTCTTGATATAAATCCCAGTTATATATTTGCCTTATTACGTACGCTTAGGCATTGCTGTCTTGGTTTAAGGTTGCTGCTACCATCACCCCCAAGTCCTTCTCGCAATCTGTATGGACTAGATTTTGGGTTTTCAGACCAGAACCCATTTATCTACATTGAACTGCATCTGCCACTTTTCTGACCACGAATTAAGTTTGTCTAAATCTTCCTGAAGTTCTATGACATCTATGTTTGAATCAATTATCCTACCTATCTTCGTGTCGTTGGCGAATTTGCTCATATCACTAGTAATTCCCTCGTCAAGGTCATTGATATATATTATAAACAACAACGGGCCTAAGACTGATCCCTGTGGAACACCATTTGTTACAGATCCCCACTGATTTAACCCCATTTATGCACACCTCTGCTTCCTATTGGTGAGCCATGACTCGATCCATAACAGCACTTTTCCCCAATCATGAGCTGCCACTTTTTTTAACAGTCTCTGGTGCGGTACTCTATCAAAAGCCTTACTAAAGTCTAAATAAACAATATCGAATTCTTTATCGTGATCAACAGCCTCAAAAGCTTTACTGAAGAGGTTAATAAATTAGATAGGCAGGAACGGCCCTCGTGAATCCATGCTGAGTATCATTAATCAAATTATGGTTATCTAGATGGCTTCTAATAATATCAGCTATAATTGACTCTAGTAATTTGCCTACAATTGAGGTCAGGCTTATTGGGCGGTAATTTGACGGTAGTGACTTGTCCCCTGCTTTAAAAATAGGAATTACATTAGCCATCTTCCACATATCAGACACTACACCTGTTTGAAGAGATAAATTAAAAATGTTAGATAATGGTTCACAGAGTTCCAATTTGCATTCTTAAGAACCCTTGCAAAAGCTCATCAGGACCCGGCGATTTTTTTGTTTCAGTCGGTCTAGTTGTTTCATAACCATTTCGCTAGTGACTGTGATATTACATAATTTATCTTCTTCTGGGCCTCTGTAAAAATTAATTACTGGGATATTATTAGTGTCTTCCTGTGTGAAAACCGAGAGAAAATAATTATTAAAAATAGAGCACATATCATTCTCCTTGTCAGTAAGATGCCCAGAGTTATTTTTAAGGGGACCTATCTTATCCCTAACTTTTGTTCTATA
>WNWK01048552.1:0-13511 GCA_009830355.1 Cherax destructor | reverse complement strand
AAATTTTGCTTACTTTTCCCATAAATTTCAATTGCAGTAGAAATTCTTTTTAAAAGTGTGATAATCTAAGTATTTTAGCTAAAAAATGACTTTTGCCAGAAAAGCACTCAAACCGCTCTAAAACGTCGAAATAAGCGTGTATGCACCTGGAGAAGAGAGGAGTGTAGAGGAGAGAGAGAGATTTTGGGAGATGTTAAGCGAATGTATAGGAACTTTTGAACCAAATGAGAGAGTAATTGTGGTAGGGGACCTAAATGCTAAAGTGGGAGAAACATGCAGAGAGGGTGTAGTAGGTAAGTTTGGGGTGCCAGGTGTAAATGATAATGGGAGCCCTTTGATTGAACTTTGTATAGAAAGGGGTTTAGTTATAGGTAATACATATTTTAAGAAAAAGAGGATAAATAAGTATACAAGATATGATGTAGGGCGTAATGACAGTAGTTTGTTGGACTATGTATTGGTAGATAAAAGACTGTTGAGTAGACTTCAGGATGTACATGTTTATAGAGGGGCTACAGATATATCAGATCACTTTTTAGTTATAGCTACAGTGGGAGTAAAAGGTAGATGGGATACAAGGAAAATAGAATCAGTAAGTAAAAAGAGAGGTGAAGGTTTATAAACTAAAAGAGGAGGCAGTTAGGTAAGATATAAACAACTATTGAGGATAGATGGGCTAGTGAGAGTGTAGGAAATGGGGTTGAAAATGTATGGGTAGATTTAAAAATGTAGTGTTAGAGTGTTCAGCAGAAGTTTGTGGTTACAGGCGAGTGGGTGGGAGGGAAGAGGAGCGATTGGTGGAATGATGATGTAAAGAGAGTAGTAAGGAGAAAAAGTTAGCATATGAGAGGTTTTTACAAAGTAGAAGTGATGCAAGGAGGGAAGAGTATATGGAGAGAAAAAGAGAGGTTAAAAGAGTGGTGAAGCAATGTAAAAAGAGAGCAGATGAGAGAGTGGGTGAGATGTTAATCAGCAAATTTTGTTGAAAATAAGAAAAGTTTTGGAATGAGATTAATAAGTTGAGGAAGCCTAGAGAACAAATGGATTTGACAGTTAAAAATAGGAGAGGAGAGTTATTAAATGGAGAGTTAGAGGTATCGGGAAGATGGAGAGAATATTTTGAGGATTTGTTAAATGTTGATGAAGACAGGGAAGCCTGTGATTTCGTGTGTAGGGCAAGGAGGAATAACATCTTGTAGGAGTGTGGAAGAGCCAGTTGTGGGTGTAGGGGAAGTTCGTGAGGCAGTGGGTAGAATGAAAGGGGTAAGGCAGCTGGATTGATGGGATAAAGATAGAAATGTTAAAAGCAGGTGGGGATATAATTTTGGAGTGGTTGGTGCTATTATTTAATAAATGTATGGAAGAGGGTAAGGTACCTAGGATTGGCAGAGAGCGTGTATTGTTCCTTTGTATAAAGGCAAAGGACAAAAGAGAGTGCAAAAATTATAGGGGAATAAGTCTGTTGAGTGTACCTGGTAAAGTGTATGGTAGAGTTATTATTGAAAGAATTAAGAGTAAAACAGAAAGCAGGATAGCAGATGAACAAGGGGGCTTTAGGAAAGGTAGGGGGTGTGTAGAACAAGTGTTTACAGTGAAACATATAGGTGAACAGTATTTGATATGGGTAAAGATGTTTTTGTGGCATTTATGGATTTGGAAAAGGCGTATGATAGGGTAGATAGGGGGCAATGTGGCAGATGTTGCAGGTGTATGGAATAGGAGGAAGGTTACTGAAAGCAGTGAAGAGTTTTTATGAGGATAGTGAGGCTCAGGTTAGAGTGTGTAGGAGGGAAGGGACTATTTCAGTAAAAGTGGGCCTTAGACAAGGATGTGTGATGTCACCGTGGTTGTTCAATATATTTATAGATGGGGTTGTAAGAGAAGTGAATGCGAGGGTCTTGGCAAGAGGTGTTGGGCTAAAAGATAAAGAAGCAAATACAAAGTGGGAGTTGTCACAGTTGCTTTTTGCTGATGACACTGTGCTTTTGGGAGATTCTGAAGAGAAGCTGCAGAGGTTGGTGGATGAATTTGGTAGGGTGTGTAAAAGAAGAAAATTGAAAGTGAATATAGGAAAGAGTAAGGTGATGAGGATAACAAAAAGAATAGGTGACGAAAGATTGGATATCAGATTGGAGGGAGAGAGTATGGAGGAGGTGAATGTATTCAGATATTTGGGAGTGGACATGTCGGCGGATGGGTCTATGAAGGATGAGGTGAATCATAGAATTGATGAGGGGAAAAGGGTGAGTGGAGCACTTCGGAGTCTGTGGAGACAAAGAACCTTGTCCATGGAAGTAAAGAGGGAATGTATGAGAGTATAGTTATACCAACGCTCTTATATGGGTGTGAAGCATGGGTGATGAATGTTGCAACGAGGAGAAGGCTGGAGGCAGTGGAGATGTCATGTCTGAGGTCAATGTGTGGTGTGAATATAATGCAGAGAATTCGGAGTTTGGAAATTAGGAGGAGGTGCGGATTACCAAAACGATTGTCCAGAGAGCTGAGGAGGGGTTGTTGAGGTGGTTTGGACATGTAGAGCGAATGGAACGAGACAGAGTGACTTCGAGAGTGTATAAATCGTAGTGGAGGGAAGGCGGGTAGGGGTCGGCCTAGGAAAGGTTGGAGGGAGGGGGTAAAGGAAGTTTTGTGTGGAGGGGCTTGGACTTCCAGCAAGCATGTGTGAGCATATTTGATAGGAGTGAATGGAGGCATATGGTTTTTAATACTTGACGTGCTGTTGGAGTGTGAGCAAAGTAACATTTATGAAGGGATTCAGGGAAACCGGCAGGCCGGACTTGAGTTCTGGAGATGGGAAGTACAGTGCCGGCACTCTGAAGGAGGGGTGTTAATGTTGCAGTTTTATAACTGTAGTGTAAAGCACCCTTCTGGCAAGACAGTGATGGAGTGAATGATGATGAAAGTTTTTCTTTTTCGGGCCACCTTGCCTTGGTGGGAATCGGCCGATGTGTTAATAAAAAATAAAATTTAGCACATTTTTCTGATCTTTTTAATGTTTCATGTATTTTTTGAAAATAATATGAAATATTCTATAAATATATTGATTTTTATAGATTTTTAATGGGATTTTTTAAAAATATGTAAATAATTAATAAATTAATAAATAAATTCATTTTCATGGATTTTCTGAAAAACTATTTTTTTTAGATAAAATATACATATAAGTAAGCTTCCTAAAAGAAAATCATAAAATTTTGCTTACTTTTCCCATAAATTTCAATTGCTATAAAACTTGAATTTATATCATTTTTTGACGATTTAAGGCATTTTCAAGGATTTTCTGAAAAACTATTTTATTTAGATAAAATACACCTATTATTAAGCTTCCTAAAAGAAAATCATAAAATTTTGCTTACTTTTCCCATAAATTTCAATTGCAGTAGAAATTCTTTTTAAAAGTGTGATAATCTAAGTATTTTAGCTAAAAAATGAGTTTTGCCAGAAAAGCACTCAAACCGCTCTAAAACGTCGAAATATGCAATAAAATACCATTTTAGCACATTTTTCTGATCTTTTTAATGTTTCATGTATTTTTTGAAAATAATATGAAATATTCTATAAATATATTGATTTTTATAGATTTTTAATGGGATTTTTTAAAAATATGTAAATAATTAATAAATATTAAAAAATGCTATAAAACTTGAATTTATATCATTTTTTGACGATTTAAGGCATTTTCAGCGATTTTCTGGAAAACTATTTTTTTAGTTAAAATATACCTATAAGTTAGCTTCCTAAAAGAAAATCATAAAATTTTGCTTACTTTTCCCATAAATTTCAATTGCAGTAGAAATTCTTTTTAAAAGTGTGATAATTTAAGTATTTTAGCTAAAAAATGAGTTTTGCCAGAAAAGCACTCAAACCGCTCTAAAACGTCGAAATATGCAATAAAATACCATTTTAGCACATTTTTCTGAGCTTTTTAATGTTTCATGTATTTTTCGAAAATAATATGAAATATTCTATAAATATATTGATTTTTATAGATTTTTAATGGGATTTTTAAAAATATGTAAATAATTAATAAATATTAAAAAATGCTATAAAACTTGAATTTATATCATTTTTTGACGATTTAAGGCATTTTCAAGGATTTTCTGAAAACTATTTTTTAGATAAAATACACCTATTAGTAAGCTTCCTAAAAGAAAATCATAAAATTTTGCTTACTTTTCCCATAAATTTCAATTGCAGTAGAAATTCTTTTTAAAGTGTGATAATCTAAGTATTTTAGCTAAAAATGAGTTTTGCCAGAAAAGCACTCAAACCGCTCTAAAACGTCGAAATATGCAATAAAATACCATTTTAGCACATTTTTCGAAAATAATATGAAATATTCTATAAATATATTGATTTTTATAGATTTTTTTGGGATTATTTAAAAATATGTAAATAATAATAAATATTAAAAAATGCTATAAAACTTGAATTTATATCATTTTTTGACGATTTAAGGCATTTTGAAGGATTTTCTGAAAAACTTTTTTTTAGATAAAATATACCTATTAGTAGCTTCCTAAAAGAAAATCATAAAATTTTGCTTACTTTTCCCATAAATTTCAATTGCAGTAGAAATTCTTTTAAAAGTGTGATAATCTAAGTATTTTAGCTAAAAAATGAGTTTTGCCAGAAAAGCACTCAAACCGCTCTAAAACGTCGAAATATGCAATAAAATACCATTTTAGCACATTTTTCTGAGCTTTTTAATGTTTCATGTATTTTTCGAAAATAATATGAAATATTCTATAAATATATTGATTTTTATAGATTTTTAATAGAATTTTTAAAAATATGTAAATAATTAATAAATATTAAAAAATGCTATAAAACTTGAATTTATATCATTTTTTGACGATTTAGGCATTTTCAAGGATTTTCTGAAAACTATTTTTTTAGATAAAATATACATATAAGTAAGCTTCCTAAAAGAAAATCATAAAATTTTGCTTACTTTTCCCATAAATTTCAATTGCAGTAGAAATTCTTTTTAAAAGTGTGATAATCTAAGTATTTTAGCTAAAAAATGAGTTTTGCCAGAAAAGCACTCAAACCGCTCTAAAACGTCGAAATATGCAATAAAATACCATTTTAGCACATTTTTCGAAAATAATATGAAATATTCTATAAATATATTGATTTTTATAGATTTTTTGGGATTATTTAAAAATATGTAAATAATATATAAATATTCAAAAATGCTATAAAACGTTATTTTATTGCATTTTTTGACGATTTAAGGCATTTTGAAGGATTTTCTGAAAAACTGTTTTTTTAGATAAAATATACCTATAAGTTAGCTTCCTAAAAGAAAATCATAAAATTTTGCTTACTTTTCCCATAAATTTCAATTGCAGTAGAAATTCTTTTTAAAAGTGTGATAATCTAAGTATTTTAGCTAAAAAATGACTTTTGCCAGAAAAGCACTCAAACCGCTCTAAAACGTCGAAATATGCAATAAAATACCATTTTAGCACATTTTTCTGATCTTTTTAATGTTTCATGTATTTTTTGAAAATAATATGAAATATTCTATAAATATATTGATTTTTATAGATTTTTAATGGGATTTTTTAAAAATATGTAAATAATTAATAAATTAATAAATAAATTCATTTTCATGGATTTTCTGAAAAACTATTTTTAGTAAAATATAATATGTAAGCTTCCTAAAGAAAATCATAAAATTTTGCCTACTTTTCCCAAATTTAATTGCATAAACTTGAATTATATCATTTTGACGATTTAAGGCATTTTCAAGGATTTTCTGAAAAACTATTTTATTTAGATAAAATACACCTATTAGTAAGCTTCCTAAAAGAAAATCATAAAATTTTGCTTACTTTTCCCATAAATTTCAATTGCAGTAGAAATTCTTTTTAAAAGTGTGATAATCTAAGTATTTTAGCTAAAAATCAGTTTTGCCAGAAAAGCACTCAAACCGCTCTAAACGTCGAAATATGCAATAAAATACCATTTTAGCACATTTTTCTGATCTTTTAATGTTTCATGTATTTTTGAAAATAATATGAAATATTCTATAAATATATTGATTTTTATAGATTTTTAATGGGATTTTTAAAAATATGTAAATAATTAATAAATATTAAAAATAAAACTTAATTTATATCATTTTTTGACGATTTAGCATTTTCAAGATTTTCTGAAAACTATTTTTTTAGATAAAATACACCTATTATAAGCTTCCTAAAAGAAAATCATAAATTTTGCTTACTTTTCCCATAAATTTCAATTGCAGTAGAAATTCTTTTAAAAGTGTGATAATCTAAGTATTTTAGCTAAAAATGAGTTTTGCCAGAAAAGCACTCAAACCGCTCTAAACGTCGAAATATGCAATAAAATACCATTTTAGCACATTTTTCGAAAATAATATGAAATATTCTATAAATATATTGATTTTTATAGATTTTTTGGGATTTTTAAAAATATGTAAATAATTAATAAATATTAAAAATGTTTTTTGACGATTTAAGATTGATTTTCTAACTTTTTGATAAAATAACCTATTAGCTCTAAAAGAAAATCATAAATTTGCTTACTTTCCCATAAATTTCAATTGCAGTAATTTTTAAAAGTGTGATAACTAAGATTTGCTAAAAAATTTTGCAGAAAACACTCAAACCGTCTAAACGTCGAAATATGCAATAAAATACCATTAGCAATTTTTCGAAAATAATATAAATATTCTATAAATATATTGATTTATAGATTTTTTGGATTTTTTAAAATATTAAATAATATAATATTAAAATGCTATAAATTATCATTTTGACGATTTAAGCTTTTAGGATTGCTTTAGAAAATAACTATGTTATTTGAAAATTAAATTTGCTTACTTTCTAATTTCATTGAAAATTTTTTAAAAGTGTGATAATCTAAGTATTTTAGCTAAAATGAGTTTTGCGAAAGCACTCAAACCTCTAAAACGTCGAAATATGCAAAAAATACCATTTTAGCACATTTTTCGAAAATAAAAATGAAATATTCTATAAATATATTGATTTTTATAGATTTTTTGGATTTTAAAAATATAAATAATAATAATTTAAATAAAATATTTATATTTACTATTAGATAAATAAATATATAGTTTCCTAAATTAATTTTTTTTCAACACAGAAATTTAATGTGAAATAAGTATTTACTAAAATGAGTTTTCAAAAGCCTAACCTTAAAAGTCAAATATGAAAAATACCATTTTAGCACATTAAAGAAATCTAAAATTTGTACTTTTCCCATAATTTCAATTTTATTATAACATGAAATTTAAAAGATAAATCTAAATGAATTCAAAAAACCTTTTACTTTCAAAATATGATACTAAAATATATATTTATAGATTTGTTTAAATATGTAAATAATTATAATATTAAATGCTATAAACTTATTTATTTGATTTAAGGATTTTAGGTTCTGAAAAACTTTTAGATAAAATAACTATAGTTCTAAAAGAAAATCATAAAATTTGTTACTTTTCCATAAATTTCAATTGCAGTAGAAATTTTAAAAGTGTGATAATCAAGTATTTTAGCTAAAATGAGTTTTCGAAAAGCCTCAAACCGCTTAAAACGTGAAATATAATAAAATCCATTTTAGCAATTTTTCGATTTAATAATTGAAATTAAAATATTTATAATATGATTTTTAAGATTTTTGGGAATTTAAAAATTAATAAATTTAAATTAAAAGAATTATTCTACAGTCTACATGCCCAGCCCACCCTACAGCTCTACATGCCCTCCCACCCTACAGTTACATCCCCATCCCACCCTACAGCTCTAATGCCCATCCCACCCTAACCCTCTACATGCCTCTGACCCCCCCACAGCTCTACATGCCCAGCCCACCCTACAGCCCCCAGCAGCCCACAACAGCTCTACATGCCCAGCCCACCCTACAGCTCTACATGCCCAGCCCACCCTACAGCTCTACATGCCTGGCCCACCCTACAGCTTTACATGCCTGGCCCACCCTACAGCTTTACATGCCCGTGCCCACCCTACAGCTCTACATGCCCCTGCCCACCCTACAGCTCTACATGCCCAGCCCACCCTACAGCTCTACATGCCCAGCCCACCCTACAGCTCTACATGCCCCTGCCCACCCTACAGCTCTACATGCCTGGCCCACCCTACAGCTCTACATGCCGGCCCACACTACAGCTCTACATGCCTCTGCCCACCCTACAGCTCTACATGCCCAGCCCACCCTACAGCTCTACATGCCCAGCCCACCCTACAGCTCTACATGCCCAGCCCACCCTACAGCTCTACATGCTTCTGCCCACCCTACAGCTCTACATGCCTGGCCCACCCTACAGCTCTACATGCCTGGCCCACCCTACAGCTTTACATGCCTGGCCCACCCTACAGCTCTACATGCCTGGCCCACCCTACAGCTCTACATGCCTTGTCCACCCTAAAGCTTTACATGCCTGGTCCACCCTACAGCTCTACATGCCTGGCCCACCCTAGAGCTCGACATGCCCAGCCCACACTACAGCTCTACATGCCCGGCCCACCCTACAGCTCTACATGATCGGCCCACCCTACAGCTCTACATGCCTGGCCCACCCTACAGCTTTACATGCCCGGCCCACCCTTCAGCTCTACATGCCCGGCCAACCCTACAGCTCTACATGCCCCTGCCCACCCTACAGGTCTACATGCCCCTGCCCACCCTACAGCTCTGCATGCCCCTGCCCACCCTACAGCTCTACATGCCCAGCCCACCCTACAGCTCTACATGCCCCTGCCCACCCTACAGCTCTACATGCCCCTGCCCACCCTACAGCCTCCACATGCCCAGCCCACCCACAGCTCCACATGCCCAGCCCACCCTACAGCTCCCCACATGCCTGGCCCAACTTACAGCTCTACATACCCTGCCCACCCTACACAGCTCTCAGGCCCTGCCCACCCTACAGCTCTACATGCCCAGCCCACCCTACAGCTCTACATGCCCCTGCCCACCCTACAGCTCTACATGCCCCTGCCCACCCTACAGCTCTACATGCCTGGCCCACCCTACAGCTTTACATGCCTGGCCCACCCTACAGCTTTACATGCCCCTGCCCACCCTACAGCTCTACATGCCCAGCCCAATTCTATCAGCTCTACATGCCCAGCCCACCCTACAGCCCCACATGCCCAGCCCACCCTACAGCTCTACATGCCCAGCTCCACCTACAGCTCTCACATGCTCCTGCCCACCCTACAGCTCTCTACATGCCCGGCCCACCCTACAGCTCTACATGCCCCTGGCCACCCTACAGCTCTACATGCCTGGCCCACCCTACAGCTTTACATGCCTGGCCCACCCTACAGCTCTACATGCCTGGCCCACCATACAGCTCTACATGCATGGCCCTCCCTACAGCTCTACATGCCTGGCCCACCCTACAATTCTACATGCCCTGCCCACCCTACAGCTCTACATGCCTGGCCCACCCTACAGCTTTACATGCCCTGCCCACCCTACAGCTCTACATGCCCGCCCCACCCTACAGCTCTACATGACCGGCCCACCCTACAGCTCTACATGACTGACTCTCCCTACAGCTCTACATACCCGGCCCACCCTACAGCTCTACATGCCCGACCCACCCTACAGCTCTACATGCCCGGCCCACCTACAGCTCTACATGCCCGGCCCAATCCCTACAGCTCACATGCCCGGCTCCACCCTACAGCCCCTCCACATGCCCGGCCCACCCTACAGCTCTACATGTCCGGCCCACCCTACAGCTCCACATGACCAACCCACCCTACAGCTCTACATGTCCGGCCCAATTCCTACAGCTCTACATGACCGGCCCACCCTACAGTTCCTCCATGCCCGGCCCATCTTTACAGCCTCTACATGCCCGGCCCATCTACAGCTCCTACATGACCGGCCCACCCTACAGCTCTACATGCAGTGCCCATCCTACAGCTCTACATGGTATGTACAAGGAGATAAATGTTTTTATACCTGCAAACTCAACTTCATTACTGAAGACAATGGATCAAGGTGTAATTGCAGCCTTTAAATCTTATTACCTAAGAAGAACTTTCATTAAGGCTGTAAATTTTCTAGGCAATGAAGGCCTAAACAAAATAAATTAAAACCTTTTGGAAAGGTTTCACAATTTTGGATGGTATTAAAATATTAGAGATTCATGGAATGAAGTAAAAGAAACTATATCAAAGGTGTTTGGAAGAATCTAATTCCTGAACTTATGACGATTTTGAAGATTTTGAGAATCCAGTGATGAAGTGAGTGTTAATGTTGTGGATATGGCAAGGGAATTAGAATTGAAGTGGATAAGATAAGATAAGATTTTCTTCAGATTTTTAACCCTGGTGGGTTAGCCACCCTTTCTCATGAAGAGGCTCTAACAGATGAAGATCTTCTTCTGACTGAAGAGCAAAGAAAGAAGTTTCAAGAAGAGGAGATCCATCCTGATGATAGTCTTCTTGCCATTAAAGAAATGAAAACCCAGGATTTGGAAAAGCTTTCAACCATATAGAAATAGCAATGACAATTTTTAGAAGATTGATCCAGTTTTACAACGAAGTTCAACAGTGGATGCATCCCTTTCCCATGATGTTACATGCTATAAAGAAATTTTAAAAGGAAAAAAATCCTTAAGGCAAAGTTAAAGTTTTCCTACTTTATGAAAGTATCATGGCAACCTTCAACATCAACACCCAACCTTGAACAGCCTTCAACATCAACAGCTAGCCTTGAACAGCCCTTCAACATCAACAGCTAGCCTTGAAAAAACTTCAATATCAACAGCTAGCCTTGAACACCCTTTTCAACATCAACAGCTACCCTTTTTGAACAGCTTTTCAAATCAAAGCTAGCCTTGAACAGCCTTCAATATCAAAGCTAGCCTTGAACAGCCTTCAACATCAACAGCTAGCCTGGAACAGCTTTAAAACACAGCTAGCCTTGAACAGCCTTTCAACATCAACAGCTAGCCTTGAACAGTTTTCCCAAATTCTAACAGCTAGCCTTGAACAGCTTCAACAAATAGCTACCTTGAACAGCCTTCAAATCAACAGCTAGCCTTGAACAGCCTTCAACATCAACAGGGGGGCCTTGAACAGCCTTCAACATCAACACACACTCTTTAAGAGCTTACACAAGTCTCCAAACGAAAAAGTTGAAGAATCAGAGGATGTTTGTGTGCCATCTTCTGATTTTTTTCTGTAAATAACCTTGCCACTCACCTCTCACACAAATTAATATTTTAAGGTGAATAAGTGTACTCTGTGTGATCTTACTTTTATTGTGTTTTTTAATGCCTAGTTCTATTGCTAACTTAATATAAGCTTTAGTGTAAATTTTGTCTGACATTTATATGCATTTATAAGGGAAAATTGGGTTCGCTTTGACGATGTCTGCTTTAAGGCACTGGTCTGAAACCTAACCTGCCATAAAAGTAATTATATAGGGGTTATCAGTGCCTCCTTGTTGAAGTCCTGAAAGCTACCATTAAATTCACCAGCCTTGCATGTGCTGCAGATGTTCTTCAGTTGATGTGTATATCAGGAGAAATGAAGCGAGGGAGACAGGTTACCACACTTGTACTTGATAATTGAGATTTTTGGGTGCATCATTTTGGGGTCTTTTTTTTTGAAACATTTCCAGCTAATTTCTTCATTCCAATACAGAGAAGAATGATGGAAGATGAGGAGTTTGGTAATCAGTCCCCCAGCCTTGAGTCGATGGTCAGTCCATCAAGACTGATGAACTGAACACACTGACTTGGGTGAGGGTTAACGAATACAATGCAATCTCTGACAGACCAGTGGGAGGGAATGTCATTTTAAAAGAAAATTCATTATTTTGAGTGCCCTAACATGTAAAGGTTCTGATTTTAGAAAATTGACCCACTTTACCATCATGGGTTTTGATGAAACTTGGGGTGCTGAATCTTACATGTCTGAAACTTACTCTGGTAAAGTTTTAGATTTACCAATGAAATGGTTGCTGAGATAGAACCCTTTGTTTGACACCATGTCATGACCATGTACTTAACCCCACAAAAATTTTAAATTTTAAATAAAAATAATTTCTCACCCCTTTTACCAAATGAAAATTGTTGTTTTAACAACTTATGCTTAATCCAATAAAAATAATATGGATTTTCATTTTTTTAAATTGACATGCTGATTGGGGCCTCGCAAAATATCAGTGCATCAAAAAGATGTCAAAGTTTAGCCTTCTCTCTGTTGTGTAATAATAAAAATATCCCTGTGAAATACCATTTATTATTTTGTGACATAACATTGTTTACAAAAACAGTGGTCCCGATTACATACACCTGAAATGTACAATTATGTAAGAAAATATATTGTAGTGCTTGTGAAGTGTATTTTTTGGGGTTGAAATAGACTAACGATGTAACATTTTTCCCAAGGGAGTAAATTTTCTGGTAGTGGCGCTTGGGGCAGGCTTCTGGAGGAAGTTAACTGGGACCACTGTATAAATTTAATTTTGGGGAAAGTTTCTTCCTTTTAAATTTAAATTCTCACATTTTTTTTTTTAAAAATAGAAAAATTTGTATTTTCAATTTCTTTTTCAAAAATAAAAAACATTTTGAAACATTAGAAAGAGATGTTTTAAACCATCAAAAAAATTGTTTCAGTTTTTCATCGCACCTATAATACCCAAAAATAAGGGTCAAAAATTTAACAGGTTATGGCTTCATTTCGCTTTTTTGATTATATTAATAATAATATGTAGCTTCAATGGTTCGAAAATCCACAGTTTTGATAACTTTTTATGCTGGGCGTTATTTTTTTTTTTGCAATGTTTTGAGAAAAAATTAGTATTTTTTTGTTGGTCCATGGTGGTATTTCCCCCCAAATTTGAACCAGCAACCATAGAGGTCACATCTGATAACCATGCAATCTCACCCCCAGGTGGGTTTTTTTGTTCGTTTCCAAGCCTGTAGTCTTGGTTTCCTTTTTGAGGTTTCTGGGGTATCTGGTTTTTAAGCCAAAACGAAACTGCTTAGTCTAAATTCCGAGAAAATGGGTACTTCGGTTGGTTCCGCCGAAGTTCTGATTAAAAAAGGGAAAAGGAAGTAGGGAAGGTGGCATTGCTCCAGCACCCCCGAAATGTTTGGGCTTTAGGCCAGAAAATGAACTGGCCAGAAGCATGGGTGCATAAAATTCATCAACGCATCACTTTTTCCCTGATATTCAACAACATTTCCCAAACCACCATTTATCGAAAAGCAAGCAATGTAATTACCAGGGGGCAGTTGTGGCATTTTTTGTCCATATTGGGTTTTTAAGTGAAAAGATGGCATCATTCGAAACTTTGTTTTTATGTATGGTGTTTGAGTCAATGGAGAAAATGGTGATGCTCCCCTTTTTTCAGCTATTGTGCTGCTTCCTCACCATCTTCTAGAAACAATTTTTTTTTTTTCAACTTTTTCTTTGGGAACAAAAATATAAGTGGACCCCTTTTTT
>WNWK01048551.1:0-13511 GCA_009830355.1 Cherax destructor | reverse complement strand
TTTGGTGTATCAATACTTTCGGATACCCTTGTAATGTGATTATTAAATTGTAAGTGGTTATAGCTGGGTATGTTTTACTTCCCCCTTTGAGCCATGTATACAAGGTCCATGTGTTAGAGATTAAATTAAATAACCTATTGATGTTATCATTTTTCTGTGGAGAGTCAAGCCCCTGATAAGGTGCCTACTGCTCGTGTTTTCAGGCCATGCTACCCTAAGAGCCAGTACTTATCAGGACCCCTATCTTGTTTTAACTATCCTGTATTATTTCTCACTGGGTTTTCTCCTGCTCTAACCCAAACTTATTGGTTTTCTCCCTTCTCCTATGACTATCGTTTCTTTTATCCCTTCCACTATTAAAAGAGCAGGTGGTGGCAGCATACTCCCAAGAGAATAGACCGCTACCGTCTATTCTCCCATATTCTAGTAATGTTCCCTTTTTATTTGATCTCTATATTCTCCTATTTTTTTGTCCACTCCGAGTCTCTACCTGAGGGAACAGACAATATGGCATCGTCTGGTGTTCTGTCGACCCCAGGGTGGGGCTGGGGTGGTAGCTGCATTTCACTGCCAACAGGCTTAACTGCGGCTCGACGAGTGTCATCTCTCGACAGTAGAAGTTACAGCAGAGGGCAGTGTAAGCGTCCCCAGACTGGTCATCTGCAATAACTGGACTGACGGTCTGGAGGTGAAGTGGAACGGTCTCGATGGGAGAATCGTCGCGGGTACGATTCAGCAAAGGCATCTACGAGCGGCAAACAATAAGAGCTTTCTGTACAGGGCGCTCAAACGCTCGTAACTGACGCCTGGACTGACAAATGTCAGCTGTCAAGCGCGTGGGGCGCTGGTCACACCGGGTGACAAAGTAACACACAGGTGCTACATAGGACACACGAGAAACTGCACACATACTGCACATGTGGTACAACATGGCTTACAGACGCTTTTCTGTATAAAAATCGTCACTAAGATATATTCGAACATGTGAGAACACTGAATGAGAGGAATAATTAATGAACACTCGACTTATATCTTCTCTCAAACTTCTCGACAAATAATGAAAATAAAATGCCCACTGTGAAAACTACAGCACTCGGGACATCATATGGGTGATATCAGGCGTGACATCGCGAGTGATGTCAGCAGACGTCGCGAGGAACGTCAGGCAACATCGTGGGTGACGTCGCGAGGTGACGTTCTGGAGTGACATGATGATGGATGTCATGGGGTGACATCGCGAAGTGACATCAGTTGACGTCAGTGGAGTCAGGCAGCATCGTGACGTCATGGGTTGATGCGCCAGCAGACCACTACACGTGACTTGCTGATCCACGTGGCTTGTAGATCCACGTGGCTTGTAGATCCACGTGGCTTGTAGATCCACGTGGCTTGTAGATCCACGTGGCTTGCTGATCCATGTGGCTTGCTGATCCACGTGGCTTGTAGATCCACGTGGCTTGTAGATCCACGTGGCTTGTAGATCCACGTGGCTTCGAGTGGCCTCGACACTCGGATACACAGTTCTGGCAAGAATTCACAAGGAAATTCACAGAAAACAGCAGAGAGGGAGTGGGCAGTGGTGAGTGGAGTGTGTGGCGTACACTAGGGCGAGCGTGAGTGTCTGGGTGAGAGGCGAGGAGCCCGGCCGCTTCCTACTCTCACCCTACCCATACACGAGGGAGACACCCACACTAGACGCTGAAATCACCACAAACTCACCTCTGAAGTGCTGAAATAGCAGTGCTAAGCTGAACAACAACAGCAGAACATGCTGGCAAGGCTGAGCACGTGACTGAGAAACAGCATGGGACGCTGTGGCGTGAAGTCAGTGACGCCATTTCTTGGAGAATTAGACAAATTTCGGCCTGAATCCTGCTTGTACCTGTGTCTGGATGCTGAGATTTGCAGACACGACATCAGGATAACTCGTTGAGAGACGGATGCTTCTTGTAGAGACTGATGAAGTGGTAGATAACTTCATTGCTCTTCCTCCCCTAGCGGGCAAACACAACTGCTGCGAGGCACCGCTGGCACCATTTATAACGATGTGTTATTTGGCGTCTTGGAGGCATGGGAATGCAATGATAAGGCTTCGGAGGCTTCTTACTTTATTTGTAATAAAGGTGCGAGTACACAAGCTGTGTGTCTGTGGCCATGGCCCAGGGCCATGCGCCTTGCGAGAGGGAGACGAGTTAGGCCTGTTGACTGACTGAAGTTTGGGCGCCAAGTGAGGGAGAGGCAGGGGTGAGGCAGACTCACATGGGTATGCCTACAGGCTTGCCCTCTGGCGGAAACTATGGAAACTAGCATTGCACGAAATATGAACTCAGCTGGCAGACAGCATGGGCTGTCTATGCAGACAGTCAGGCTGTCTACACTTCCGCCTTCGGTCTACATTGCGAGACACCGTTTAAAAGTTCGTAAGGTGATCCCTACACTGCAACAGTGTAGAAACTGTTGGCATTTTAGTCATCAGGCAAAATATTGCAGGTCCATGGTCGAATGCCCAGTATGTGGTGCCGACGACCATGCCAATCCTTCTGCTGTCTCAAGGAGGCGGAAGGTTTCCCATATGCTATGGCTGTCTCTCATCTATGCCTTCAAGGAAGACTTCCCCGTATTTCCTATTCCCGAGTTGCTAAACGTCCCCCCACTTCTGGGGCCCCAACTTCCGAAACTTCCTCTGTGGTCACCCCATCCTCAGTCACCCCTGTCTCGAATTCTTTTGCTGTCCTAGGCTCTGAGGTCCCTACTTCTGCACCCCATTCTGTTTTCACCTCTACCTCTACTCACTCGCACAGTTCTGTGTCTGCCTGCCCTCATCCCACCCCACCTCCTCATCGCCCTCCTCAGAAGTCCACCAAAAAATCCCCATTGTTAAACTCTCCTCTCATCCCTCCTTCCCTTCTCCAACCTGCACATTTTTCCTTCCCAGTTTCTGTGCCTGGTTCTTCACCTCCAACTAGTTCTGTAACATGTGTGGAGGTTCATCCTCCTCCTCGTTCAATACCTTCATCCCCTGTCCCCTCCCAAATTTCTTCCTCTCTACTGCCTCTTCCCAGGTCGCTTCCACTCCTGTCCCCTCCCAAACCCCTTCGAGAGTTTCCTCTTCCATTTCCTCACCCCCTACTTTAGTACAGTCCATAGTCTCCCCAATTGTTGCTCATCCCCTCCTCCTTCCATCTCTAATGTGGTCCCACATCCTGAATCTTTGTCTTCTGAAATGCTGGAAGCTATCGCAGAATATATTACGGAGACTGGAACGTTGATGGACACCGCTTCACCTCCGGTTCCTCCTCCTCTCTCTTCTCCGTCTACACACCTCCTTCCTTCACAGCAACCCACTCCTTCTCTGCTTACAAGTCTTCCACTGCCTCCACATGTGGACTTTTCTAACCCTCCTAGTCCATATTATTATAATCAAAAGAAGCGCTAAACCACAGGGGTCCTAGTTCATAGTTACCTCTACCTTCAACTTGTATCTTTCTCTTCATAAATCATGGCTTATTTGCAGTTGAATATCCGAGGCCTCACGGTCAACCGGGGTGAGATTCAGGTGTTGCTCTCCCAGTTTTCCCCTGTTGGAGTCTGTTTACAAGAACCCAAATTACACTCCTCTGTTATCCATTCCTTTTCAGGCTATGATTTATTATATTCAATGGATCCTTTTTCCGATGGAACCTTTAACGAAAGTGCTCTTTTTATACGCACTGGTATTCCTTACCATCAACTCTATGTTCATTCTTCTCTACATTACACCGCAGCCCGTATCCACTTGAATAAGTGGTATACACTCTGTTCTTTGTATCTCTCCCCTTCTCGGGCATTTTCTATCTCAGATTTTGCTTTTCTGCTTTCTTCCTTGCTGCCACCCCTTCTGTTACTTGATGATTTTGATGCACATCATTTTCTCTGGGAGGTCGCAGTTAGTGTTAGTTAGTTTAATATCTTTATTATGCACCCCATACCCATCCTGTGGGCGGTAGTCAAATGATTACAGAGGTACAAAATTGGTTCATTGACTGGACTCCAAAGTTTTGATAGCTGAACAAGTTACAGCGGTAATAAACTAGATCTGGTCACAATTATGACAAGTTACAAAGGTAATGAGCTCCAGTTAAAGCTTGTCACTCTCATGGGGTCGCACTGTGACTCCCGCGGCGTTCAGTTGGAGGCATTTCTTTCTTCTCTCCCCTCCATGTTTTAAATACGGGTACTCCTACCCATTTTGATCCTCGAACTCATTCTTTCTCTTGCATCGATCTCTCCATCTGCTCTTCCTCAACTGTCCTCGACTTCACCTGGTCTGTCCTCCTGGACTTACATGACAGCGATCATTTTCCAATCATCATTATGTCCCCTTCGTATTCTCCACCTCCTTGTAGCCCACGCTGGCAATTTGACCGGGCGAAATGGAACATTTTACGTACATCTTACTGCCTTTCATGAGGTCCCTTCCTCGTCCTCCATTGATGAGGTTTTAAATATCTTTTCGTCCTCTGTCGTAACTGCAGCTTCACATTCTATCCCCCAAACCTCGGGCAAGCATTCTCAGAAGTGTGTGCCTTGGTGGTCTCCTGCTTGTGCTCAGACAGTACATTTGAAACGTGCTGCGTGGTGCAGGTATCGGTATAATAGAACCACAGAGAGCAATTGCTCTCTGTGTCACACGTGATGCTAAACGCACTTGCTGGTGGGATTACTTTTCTACCGTCACTTCAGCTTCCTGGATGAGTGCAGTCTGGAAGAAAGTGCGGAAATTGAGTGGTAAATTCTCCCTCGACCCAGCTCCTGTTCTACAGGTTGCCGGTGCCGATATAGCACACCCTCCTACCGTTGCCACTGAAATTGGTAATCATCTGGTCCGCATTTCTCAGGGGCTCCATCTATGGCCCTCGTTCCTTCTAAGTCTGCCAGCGAGTTAAAGCCCTTAGATTTTTCTTCTCTCTGAGAAGAATCTTATAATGTGCCTTTTACCCTTCAAGAACTGGAGGCAACACTCTCTGCTTGCCGATCATCGGCAGCTGGGCCAGACGGCATACATATTCGTATGCTACAGCATTTACATCAGTCTGCTCTTGCTGTCCTCTTACGACTCTTTAATCTTATATGGTCGCAAGGAGTTCTTCCCCAGCTGTGGAAGTCTGCTATTGTTCTCCCTTTTCGAAAACCAGGTGCTACGGGACGTGATACCTCTCACTACCGTCCCATCGCTCTTACCAGTGCAGTTTGCAAGGTGATGGAACGTCTAGTTAATAGACGTTTGATGTGGTATTTAGAGATGCACAATAGTCTCTCCACTAGTCAATATGGCTTCCATAAGGGCAGTTTTGTGATTGACCCCTTACTGCACTTGGATACATATATTCGTAATGCCTTTGCTAATAACCACTCGGTTATCGCCATCTTTTTTGACCTTGAGAAGGCTTATGACACAACTTGGAGGTATAATATCTTGGCCCAGGCCCACTCCTTAGGCCTCCGAGGCAATCTACCATTTTTCCTTAAGGCCTTAACTGAAAGACATTTCCGGGTCCGGGTTAGTAATATGCTTTCTCCGGAGTTTGTCCAAGCTGAAGGTGTCCCCCAGGGATGTGTTCTGAGCACAACACTCTTTCTCTTTGCTATAAATAATCTGGCATCTGTTCTCCAATCCAATATTTGGTCATCGCTCTATGTGGATGACTTTGCTATAGCTTGTGCGGGTGCTGACTGTCACCTCATTGCAGTTTCCCTCCAGCATGCCATCAACCGCATTTCCGATTGGGCCATCACTCATGGATTTAAATTTTCTAGTGGCAAAACTCATCAAATTACGTTTACTAGACGTTCAGTGGTCTCTGATCATCCATTGTACCTATACGGCTCACGTATCCCAGAACGTGATACAGTCAGGTTTCTCGGCCTCCTGTTTGACCGTCGATTGTCCTGGAAACCTCACATTACCTCTCTGAAGGCAACTTGTCATAGCCGGCTGAACCTCCCTAAAGCCCTAGCACATCTTTCATGGGGGGCTGATCCTAGAACTGTCCTTCGCCTGCATTCAGCCCTAATTTTATCAAAACTCAATTTTGGTGACCAGATATATTCGGCGGCCTCCCCTGCTACTCTTTCCAGCCTTAATCCCTTCAATCACCAGGGATTGCGTTTCTGCCTTGGTGCTTTTCGTTTGTCCCTGGTTGAGAGCCTCTATGTAGAAGTGAACATTCCATCCTTGTCCGATCGTCGTGAGGCCTATTGCCTTTGATATTATGTTCGCTCTCATGACCTCCGCAATTTTGTATTATGTTATGTGCAATTTGGTCTTTGTTTTGTAATAGAATTAAGGGGATAGGATTAAAATAGTCAAATAACTTATGACAAATTGTCCTAGTTCTCAGATACAGTGAACCCCTGGTTTACGTTATTAATTCGTTCCAGAATGCTGTTCAAGTGCCGTTACCAAACGAATTTGTTCCCATAAGGAATAATGTAAATTAGATTAGTCCTTTTAGAACCCCAAAAATACACTTACAAAAGCACCTACAAAAATACACTTACATAATTGTTCGAGTTTGGAGGTGAACGTAAACCGGGGTTCCACTGCATTTTAAACTGGGGGTGAAATGGGGATGTGATGTAGGTCACTGCTTGTGAGGTCAAAAAAGGGAGACCTAATTAACCACACCTTGCCTTGGTAAATATCTGTCAGACACGCCTCCATGCATAAGTCTGAGGTCTTTTGTTCTTGAACTAGCATCAGGTTTCGGAGTCAGGTCAAAGCACATGGTGCACGGCTCATTGAGGGAAGGGCTTGGAGGACCATATAAGCTCGAGGAAACACCTAGAGAGAGACATTCGGGCAGAGCTCTGGGCATGAGATTCTGGCAGAGCTGCTGCCTGTGGGCAGAGCTCTTGGAGAAGGCTGCTGGAGAGTCTCTGGAGGAGACTGTTGGAGACACTGCTCGTGCTGTGAAGGTCTTGAGACCTGTGACTGAGTTCCTGTGGTGAACTGTCCTCTGAACTATACTGTAAGTTATATTCTGTTTCGTCAGTTTAATTGCAACCCTTGTCTCACTGTTCATGTGCAATCCCCATTTATCTAAACCCAAACTTAAAAATAAATCAGGGAATCTGTCACAAGTCCCATCATTAATATACAAACGAGCCGCTCATGTCCTTTCACATGCTATTTCATTACTTTTTAACAAATCACTAGAAACTAGAACTTTCCCGACATTACTCAAAACAGCAAGGGTTACACCAATACACAAAGGTGGTGACTCCACAGACGTACACAACTATGGGCCTATATCAAATCTACCGTTGCTATCCAAAATCTTCGAGAAACTTGTGCACAAGAGATTATACTCGTTTATAACGACACAAAGCATACTCAACCCCTGCCAATTTGGCTTCAGGAAAAATAAAAGCACTAACGATGCAATAGTAAAAAATGATAGACCTGCTTTACAAAACTTTGGGGCCCAGTCTCTGGACCCTATATATACCTCTGTAATCTGCAAATACCTTTGTAACTTGTTATGATTGTGACCATCTGAGTTCATTATCTTTGTAACTTGCTCAGCTATCAAACTTTGAGGTCCAGTCCCTGGACCCATTATGTACCTCTGTAATCTTTTGACTACCGCCCACAGGATGGGTATGGGGTGCATAATAAAGATATCAAACTAACTAACTGCTTTACACAGCACTGGACAATAAGGAATATCCATTAGGACTTTTTATTGACCTAAGGAAAGCTTTCGACACAGTAAACCATGGCATCCTACTCCACAAACTTGACCACTATGGAATAAGAGGTCATGCACTTGCATACTTCAAATCCTACCTCACTAATAGGTACCAGTATGTCACCATTAAAGAAACATCCTCCTCGACACTACCACTAGACACCGGAGTACCGCAGCGAAGTGTCCTTGGTCCCCTGCTCTTCCTCTTATACATCAATGATTTTCCCAATGTATCACAACACCTGAAACCAATACTCTTTGCTGACGACACGACTTATGTCATCTCCCACACAAATCTTGCCACGCTCAACAACATTGTTAACAACGAATTACTAAAAATATTTATGTGGATGACAGCCAATGAACTTACACTCAACACTGATAAGACCTTCTATATTATGTTTGGCAACAGAGCGGGTGATGCACAATTAAACATTAAGATCAACACTATTGCTAGTCATAATGAGGGCAAATTCCTGGGCCTTCACCTCGACAGCAGCCTGAAATTCAGCACTCATATCCAACACATAACAAAGAAAGTGTCCAAAACTGTGGGGATCCTCTCTAAGATACGTTACTATGTATCACAATCAACCCTACTCACACAATACTATTCACTCATCTATCCCTACCTCACATATGCCATTTGTGCATGGGGATCAACAGCAATTACCAACCTAAAGCCAATAATAACCCAACAAAAACCGCAGTAAGAATTATCACGCAATCCAACGCTAGGCAACCCCCCCCCCCACACACTCTTCAAAGACCTAAACTTACTCATTGTTCAGAACATCCATACTTACTACTCTGCTATCTACATTTATAAAACCATAAATTCCAACTTTAACCCTGAGCTAAAACACTTTCTTGACAGTTGTGACAGGACCCATAGACATAATACCAGACACAAACATCTCTTTGACATTCCCTGTGTCCGACTAAATCTATACAAAAATTCAATGCACATAAAAGGGCCTAAAATCTGGAACTCCCTGCCTGAAAACTTTAGAACTGCAGACACAACCTCCATTTTTCAAAAGCACTGTTAAAAAACATCTTATCTCACTTACGCACCCAACCGGTAGCTAACCACATGAAAACTACTTTATCTTGCACATATCCACAGCAAAATACACTTATTGATATCTGTGATTCCCCCTAATTTGCACATTACTGTAACCAAAATTCTAATACAACTATTGCTTCATAATTCTTAAGCTAGTCATAAGTTTGCCTAAGACACTCCAATATAGAAACTGTATTATGCCAAAACATCACCCTTACCATTAATATATAAACTAACTGTTAAATTCTTAAATGTTTGAACTACAGTATCTCAATTTTGTAAACCTAACCTTAATATCAGTATATTCATTGTGTCACTATTGAGTAAGATCTATCATAAGACCACCTGAAATGCCTAGGCATGCCTAGTCATATTATTGGCCATCTAGTAATATCTAACTCATAAAATGTATAAATAACACATGTACACCCCACTTTGTAATATTATCAGAAATAAAGTATCTGTATCTGTAATAGTGTTCTCCTGTTCCCAAATATATTATTGTTCAAGAACTTAATAATAAACTGTGTTTGAGTGAAATAGTAATATTCACTGTCCTCGTTATATTCACGCAGGAGGAAAAGGCACTGCCAGGACAGAAGCCTATGAAAGAAAGACTAACTCTCTTGTTGTGTAGTAATGCTAGTGGGGATTTCAAAGTGAAGCCTTTACTCTTGTATCACTCTGAAAATCCCAGAGTGTTCAAGAAACACAATGTCCACAAGAATATATTGTGTGTGATGTGGAAAGCTAATCATAACGCATGGGTCACAAGGCAAATTTTCAAAGATTGGTTGATGTGTTTGGCCCAAGTGTGAAAAAATACCTTCAGGAAAACAATTTGGGACTCAAATGCCTCCTGGTACTGGACAATGCTCCTGCACATCCTCCAGACTTGCAAGACCAAATGTTTAGGGACTTCAGTTTTATAAAAGTGAAGTTCTTGCCTCCTAACACCACTCCTTTTCTGCAGCCCATGGACCAGCAGGTCATTTCTAACTTCAAAAAACTCTACACAAAAGCAGTGTTTCAAAAGTGCTTTGAAGTGACCTCGGACACTAATTTAACCCTTAGAGAGTTCTGGAGGAATCACTTCAATATCTACAACTGCATAGGACTTATAGGTAAGGCTTGGCAGGGAGTGACTTCCAGGACTTTGAACTTTGCTTGGAAAAAATTGTGGCCCGGATTCTGTCCAACAGAGGGATTTTGAAGGAGTTGAGGCTGACCCTGACGACCCTGTGCCTGTTATGGAAGGTATTGTGGCATTGGGCAAGTCCTTGGGGTTGGAGGTGAGTGGTAAGGATGTGGAAGAGTTGGTGGAGGACCACAGGGAAGAGCTAACCACTGATGAGCTGCAACAGCTGGAACTGGAACAGCATCAGACCAGAGTTGAGGAACTTGCTTCAGAAAGGGAGGAGGAGAAAGAGGAAGTGAAGGAGGTGCCTTCTTCAGTGATTAAGGACATGTGTGGAATGTGGAATAGGTTGCAAAGTTTTGTTGAAAAATACCATCCTGACCAAGCTGAAACAAGCCATATCTGCAACATTTTTAGGGACAAAACCTTGTCCCACTTCAGGAAAATGTTAAAGAGGCGCCAGAAACAGAGCACTCTGGATATGGCTTGTTTCAGCTTGGTCAGGATGGCGTTTTCCAAACAAATGTCTGCACATCATTCCACTTGGAACAAAGTTCCTTAATCTTTGCAGAAGGCACCTCTATCTCTTCCTTTTCCTCCTCCTCCTTTTCTGAAGCAATTGCCTGAACTTTGGTCTGATGAAGTTCAACTTTCAGTTGTTGCAGCTCTTCAGTTGTTAGCTCTACCCTGTGGTCCTCCACCAACTCTTCCACATCCTCACCACTCACCTCCAACCCCAGGCTGTTCCCCAATGTCACAATATCTTCTACAACAGGCACAGGGTCGTCAGCCTCAAATCCTTCAAAATCCTTCTTGTCAACACAATCCGGCCACAGTGGTCTCCAAGCAGAGTTCAAAGTCCTGGTAGTCACTCCCTCCCAAGCCTTACCTATAAGGCCTATGCAATTGTAGACATTGAAGTGATTCTTCCAGAACTCTCTAAGGGTCAATTCAGTGTCCGAGGTCATTTCAAAGCACTTCTGAAACACTGCTTTGGTGTACAGTTTCTTAAGTTAGAAATGACCTGCTGGTCCATGGGCTGGAGAAGAGGAGTGGTGTTAGGAGGCAAGAACTTCACTTTTATAAATTTGAAGTTCTTAGACATTTGGTCTTGCAAGTCTGGAGGATGTGCAGGAGCATTGTCCAGTACCAGGAGGCACTTGAGTCCCAAATTGTTATCCTGAAGGTATTTTTTCACACTTGGGCCAAACACATCATCAAGCCAATCTTTAAAAATTGGCCTTGTGACCCATGCATTATGATTTGATTTCCTCATCACACACAAGCTTTTCTTGTGGACATTGTGTTTCTTGAACACTCTGGGAGTTTCAGAGTGATACACGAGTAAAGGCTTCACTTTGAAATCCCCACTAGCATTACTACACAACATGAGAGTTAGCCTGTCTTTCATAGGCTTGTGTCCTGGCAGTGTCTTTTTCTCCTGCGTGATGTAGGTCCTGTTGGGCATTTTCTTCCAAAACAGTCCTGTTTCGTCACAGTTACAACACTTGTTGGGGTTTCAGATTTTTACTTTTTATGTAGTCCTGAAATTCCTGCACAAATTTTTCAGCAGAATGTTTGTGTGAACTTGCAGCCTCACCATGCCTTACAACACTGTGTATGCCACTACGCTTCTTAAATCTCTCAAACCAGCCTTTGCTGGCCCTAAATTCACTACCAGCAGCACTTGTTCCAGGAGTTTTCTTCACAAGATCTTCATGCAAATGCCTTGCCTTCTCACAAATAACAGACTCCACTTCACTGTCTCCCACTATTTGTTTTTCTTTAATCCACAATAACAATAACTTTTCCATATGTTCCATTATTGGTGACCTTTGTTTCGTTACAAAAGCTTCTCCTTTGGCAACATCAGCCGCCTTGATTTGTTCTTTCTTTGCCAGGATGGTTGTAATTGTTGATTTGTTTTTCCCAAACATCCTGGCAAGTTCCAGCACCCGCATACCAATCTCATATTTCTCAATCACTTCTCTCTTCCATTCCATGGTGTTTCTCACTCTCTTTTGCCACAGGAACTTTACTAGGAACTTTCTTGGGAGCCATGGTTACTTATTTCGCGGTTGCACTGACAAAAAACAATGGAAAACAAGCGAAATGTTTGGATGAATGAGCAGAAGCTTCCTCACGCACCGAGAGACACAGGAAGTGGAGGTACTGGAGGTACCCAAGTAAGGGAGACCAGTGCAAGGCAAGCAGTGAGCAGTACGGTGACTGCATTAAGTGAGCCCAATAGAAAAGAAACGAAGAGGTACAATACCCAGCAGGGTGCCACACCAGGAGAGTATCAACAATCTGACAGACCCAGCAGACACCGGATGTAATGTACAAAATCCTAGTTGTGGTTTGCAGGTTTTGCAGGTTTCTGGCCCTGAGTTGCTGAAGTGTGGGAAAAATCCCTGCTCGGAGGAGCTTAAAACATAAGAATTTCATAGGCAGGAAGATAAGTTAGGGCGCAGGGCTACCAACCAAATGTACACATGTGTACGCACGCCACACACACATACACTTGAAGTAGTCAGGATACAGAAGTAGTATACCATACAATTGTTCATGTATTAGCAACAATATTATTACCAGTGTATAAGTAGTAACTTTTAGTAGCAGTGGTTAGTAGCATTCTAGAATTAGAATTAGATTAGGTAGGCACTGTGGACGAGATGCCAAGACGCACACACACACACACACACACACACACACACACACACACACACACACACTTGAAGTAGTCGAGCTGTTCTTGTATTAGCAATAATATTTTTATCAGTAATATAGGTAGTAGTATTCTTTTTAGTTTTTGTAGATAAGAAAGGTAGGAAGATAATTCAAAGACGTGGCAGCGGAGCGCAGGCGCGGTGAGTCAGCGGTAAACAAACACATGCACACACACACTCACATAAACCAACAGTCGGGTTTGTCTTAGACTAGTCTAATAGTGTTATCCTTTTTTCTTTTTTGGAATTACAACTAGCAAATTTTTTCTTTTTTGAAATTACACCTAGCAAATTCCTAGCACAATATTAGGCTAGTATTCCTAACTCTCTGAAGTATTACAATAACGCTGGGAGTTCTCACAACAAGTGGTCGTAAACACTGAAACCTGACACGATGGTCACCCTCTGACCCTACATACCCTCCCTAACACCCTCTCCCTACCTTTCTCCCCCACACACACACACCCTCTATCTCTTTTCTGGGCTGTTAGCCTAGCTCAGTATCTCTAATCGTTATAGAATTAGTACCAGCAAAACTCTAGCATAACATTAGGAGAGTAGTCCATACCTCCCTCTCCCCCCTATCTCTCTCCCTTTCTCCCTCACACACAAACCATCCCTCTCTCTCCCTCCCCCTCTCTATACCTCCTTCTCCCTTGCTCTCTCCCCTCTCTATACCTCCCTCCCCCCCTATCTCCCCCTCCATCTCCCTACTCTATCCCTCTCCCTACCCCTCTCTCTCACTCCCCCTCTCCCTCTATCTCCCTCCACTTCTCTCCCTCCCTCTACCTCCCTCTCTCTCCCCTACCTATCACTCTCTCTATCTCTACCTCCCTCTCCCC
>WNWK01048550.1:0-13511 GCA_009830355.1 Cherax destructor | reverse complement strand
CTTACTACTCTTTTACATCATCATTCCACCAATCGCTCCTCTTCCCTCCTGCACCCACTCGCCTGTAACCACAAACTTCTGCTGAACACTCTAACACTACATTTTTAAATCTACCCCATACATTTTCGACCCCATTGCCTACACTCTCACTAGCCCATCTATCCTCCAATAGTTGTTTATATCTTACCCTAACTGCCTCCTCTTTTAGTTTATAAACCTTCACCTCTCTTTTACTTACTGATTCTATTTTCCTTGTATCCCATCTACCTTTTACTCCCACTGTAGCTATAACTAAAAAGTGATCTGATATATCTGTAGCCCCTCTATAAACATGCACATCCTGAAGTCTACTCAACAGTCTTTTATCTACCAATACATAGTCCAACAAACTACTGTCATTACGCCCTACATCATATCTTGTATACTTATTTATCCTCTTTTTCTTAAAATATGTATTACCTATAACTAAACCCCTTTCTATACAAAGTTCAATCAAAGGGCTCCCATTATCATTTACACCTGGCACCCCAAACTTACCTACTACACCCTCTCTGCATGTTTCTCCCACTTTAGCATTTAGGTCCCCTACCACAATTACTCTCTCATTTGGTTCAAAAGTTCCTATACATTCGCTTAACATCTCCCAAAATCTCTCTCTCTCCTCTACACTCCTCTCTTCTCCAGGTGCATACACGCTTATTATGACCCACTTTTCGCATCCGACCCTTATTTTAATCCACATAATCCTTGAATTTACACATTTATATTCCCTCTTTTCCTTCCATAACTGATCCTTCAACATTATTGCTACCCTTCCTTAGCTCTAACTCTCCAGATACTCCTGACTTAATCCCATTTATTTCTCCCCACTGAAACTCGCCTACCCCCTTCAGCTTTGTTTCGCTTAGGGCCAGGACATCCAACTTCTTTTCATTCATAACATCGGCAATCATCTCTTTCTTATCATCCGCACTACATCCACGCACATTCAGACAACCCAATTTTATAAAGTTTTTCTTCTTCTCGTTTTTAGTATATTTGTACAGGAGAAGGGGTTACTAGCCCATTGCTCCCGGCATCCCAGTCGCCTCATACGACACGCATGGCTTACGGAGGAAAGATTCTTTTCCACTTCCCCATGGACAATAGAGAAAATAAAAAGAACAAGAGCTATTAAGAAAAAGAAGAAAAACCTAGATGTGTGTATGTATATATATGCATGTGTATGCCAGTGTAGTGTGACCTAAAGTGTAAGTAGAAGTAGCTAGATATACCTGTTATCCAGCGTGTTTATGAGACAGAAAAAAGACACCAGCAATCCTACCATCATGTAAAACAGTTTCAGGTTTCTGTTTCACAGTCACCTGGCAGGACGGTAGTACCTCCCTGGGTGGTTGCTGTCTACCAACCTACTACCTACAATTATTATTATTACAAATTATTATTACAAGTAATATACTCCGACATTGAATTAAAGCTCTCCAGAGCGATAAAATACATATACAGTCCATTCATTAATTACCTTAAAATATTTGTAGTCTTAATGTAGGGTGAGAGGTGTGTTTTATTTGTAGGAAGTCAGGTTTGGGAAGTATGGTAGCCAGCCAGGGCAGCCCTTCCCTCAACACCCCACCCCACCCACACAATGTAAACAAACCAGGCAAACGCGTCTGGTTTTCGTCTACATACCATGTTCACTGAGTTTAATCGTTTCTATCAACTACCTTTAGATGCCATCATAAACAAAGGGAGAAGTAATGAATAATTCATGCCGAGAATTGTAAACAAAAGCGTTATGCATTAAGGGGAGTGACGTAATGTTTTCCCTCCGCCCGGCTACCACACCTCCATAGTATACGTATAAACATAAAATGTTTATATGCTATATAACGTGTTTCTTATATAATTTTGAAGAAAATATCATAGATGGATTAATGAAAATGTCTATATTAACGAAAAATAAGACATTTAATGTGCCCAAGAGTGATTCTTATTAGTATTACGTAATGTTTTCCCTCTGCCCGGCAACCACACCTCCATAGCATATAAACAGCATGTATATATGCTATGTAACGTGTTTCTTATATACAGTGGTCCCTCGACTATCGGTCATAATCCATTCCAGGAGCTAGACCTTAACTCGAATTACTCGAAACTCGAAACCTTATTTCCCATAAGAAATAATGTAAATACAATTAATCCGTTTCAGACACCCAAAAATATTCACAAAAAATTAATATTGTAAAGATTAACTATACTTTTACATACACAAACTAACATTATTAACACAAAATAATAATAAATACATAAATAATAAATAACATTTACTTACCTTTATTGAAGAGAGTTGCTGGCATCTGGAAGATAGGGAGGAGGACAGGGGAAGGGGTTAGTGTTTGGAAGGGGAATCCCCCTCCATAAGGACGACTTCAGGTAACAAGTCCTTATCTGGAGTTACTTCCCTTCTTTTTCTTTTAATGCCACTAGGACCAGCTTGAGTCACTGGACCCCTGCCTCGAAAAATAACTGTCAAGAGTGCTCTGTTTCTGGCGCCTCTAATATTTTCCTGAAGTGCAACATGGCTCTGTCATTGAACTGGTTGCAGAGATGGCTTATTTCAGCTTGCTCAGGTTGAAATTGTTCAACAAAGCTTTGCACATCATTCCACTTGGAACAAATTTCCTTAATCCGTGAAGTAGACACCTCACCCTGTCCATCCTCCTCCTGTGAATCAATTTCCCTAAATGTCATCTGATGCTGTTCCTGATGAAGCTCTTTCAGCTCTTCAGTGGTTAGGTCTAACCTGTGCTCCTCCACCAACTCTTCCACATCCTCATCACTCACCTCCAACCCCAGGGACTTGCCCAATTCCACAATAGAGTCCACAACAGGCACAGGGTCGTCAGGGTCAGGGTCAGCCTCCAATCCTTCAAAAATCCCTCTTTTCAACACAATCCAGCCACAGTGGTCTCCAAGCAGAGTTCAAAGTCCTGGAAGTCACTCCTTGCCAAGCCTTACCTATAAGGCCTATGCAATGGACGATATTCAAGTGATCTTTCCAGAACTCTCTTAGAAATGACCTGCTGATCCATGGGCTGGATGAGAGGTGTGGTGTTAGGAGGCAAGAACTTCACTGTGATGAAATTGAACTCATCAGACAAATAGTCTTCCAAGTTGTGAGGATGAGCAGGAGCATTGTCCAGTAGCAGGAGGCACTTGAGTGGCAATTTCTTTTCCAGGAGGTATTTCTTCACACTGGGGCCAAACACTCCAGTGAGCCATTCCACGAAAATTGCCGTCGTGACCCATGCCTTGGTGTTAGCCTTCCAATACACACACAAATTATTCTTGTTAACATTGTGTTTCTTGAAGGCTCTGGGATTTTCTGAGTGATACACCAGTAAAGGCTTCACTTTAAAATCCCCACTTGCGTTACCACACAACATGAGCGTTAGCCTGTCTTTCATAGGCTTGTGTCCTGGCAATGCCTTTTCCTCCTGAGTAATGAAGGTCCTGTTTGGCATTTTCTTCCAAAACAGGCCTGTTTCATCACAATTAAACACTTACTGGGGTTCAAATTTTTCAGTGTCTACGAACCCCTTGAATTCCTGCACAAATTTTTCAGCTGCACTTTTGTCTGAGCTGGCTGCCTCACCATGCCTCGCAACACTGTGTATGCCACTACGTTTCTTATATCTCTCAAACCAGCCTTTGCTGGCTTAAAAATCACTCGCATCACCACTGGTTGCAGGCATTGTCTTGACAAAATCTGCGTGCAACTGCCTTGCCTTTTCAAAAATTATCGCCGTGGAAATACATACTATCACCCGCTATCTGTTTTTCATTGATCCACACCCCCAACAACTTCTCAACCTCATCCACTGTTTTCGATCTATATTTTTCGTTAACATAATACCTTTAGCAACATTATCTTCCTTGATAGGTGATAGTAGATGTGTTTTTGTTGTACATACATCCTAGCAAGCTCACTCACATGTACGCCACTCATATTTTTCTACAATCTCCTTCTTCACTTCGATGGTGTTCCTCACTTTCTTTACTACAGGGGTGCCACTAGGAAGCTTCTTTGGACCCAAGGTGACTTATTTCACAGTGACAATCACTAAACCAGCAATAAACAACAAATTTATTGTGAATGTTTGAAAGAGCGCGCTGAGTAATGTTCTCTCAATGGTACACAACGCTAGACTGGCGTCCTGCGTGGCGAGGCACGCAAGCGCAGGCAGGCGGACAGGTCTGGTACGGACCGATACACGAGGCAAACATTGACCAAAAAAAGCGCTCAAAACTCGAAATCACTGATATTCGGAATCACCGAAACACGAAGGACCACTTAATTTGTAAGAAAATATCATAGATGGATTAATGAAAATGTCTATATTGACATAAAATAGGACATTTAATGTGCCCAAGAGTAATTATTATTACATAATAGAGAGATGTGCTCACGGAGAATGTAAACAAACCGGGTGGTGCGCGTTGTATTTGAAAGACCGCTCGCCGTATACAAAGTTTTGGTTATATTTTGAACTCGCCGTATTAACGGAACGCCGTAAAGCGGGGCCCTACTGCACATTATTTAGGTATGCATACTGGTCAGAAAGCTCTTCGTAAGTCAGAGTCGTTGGTAAACGAGTATGTCGCTAAGTGAGGAGAGGCTGTACTAATATTCTTCTTCATTTAGTTGACAATATGGTACAAGTCAACTCTTACAATTATCCTCTACATGGTACAAGCTTTGTGAATGCATTTGAAAAGGTACATAAAAAAATTGAACAGTACATTAAGTCTTCATAGTACTGGCGGGCCCAGCTTTACAATGTTTCATTAACTCTTTCAGGGTAGGTGTCGTACTAGTACGGTTTGACAGCCAGGGTTGGTGCCATACTTGATTGCCTAAATTCTAGCGCCTTCAAATCTAGTGAGAGAAAGCTGGTAGGCCTACACATGAAAGAATGGGTCTGTATGGTCAGTGTGCGCAGTATTAAAAAAATCCTGCAGTACACACTGCATAATGAGAAAAAAAAAAAAAACTCGGACCATATTTTTCGTTTAACCCTTAAACTGTCCACACGTAGATATACGTTCACTCGCGAAAGTGACCGAATATTTAAAAAAAAAAAAAAAAAAAAAATTTCTAAAAATGAGGAGCACATTTTTATAAATAGGATAGGCTAAAAAAAAACATTTTAGGGCCAGTACTTACCGAGATATAAGCCCGTGAAGTTGGTGCTAAATGATGTGGTGTCGGCAACATGGAGCACTGCCGCTTGCAGAAACAAGAAACATTTATCGTTTTTTTCCATTTTCTGTTGTTTTCATCCTATGATAATAATGTTTTGATGCAGATCTATTCATTTCATTGCCAATTCTTGTTTAGACACAAATATTTGTTACTGAATTAGTAATCATACTGTCACAAACACACATGTTCACACTGATAAATAAATTTGTACACCTGGTTCAATCACTTACTATTGTTTACATATATATACAAGGTATTTACAGGTCCTATTTATGTTTCTAGAAGTCCACCACTGTATGATACTCGAAGAAGCATGGATTCATACAGAGTGCCACTCCACATTGCTGACACATGAATCGTGTGTCTTTTCGCACTTGGGGTCGCTGTGTACTGTAAGCACACACAACACACTATTTCTGAGAGTACTTCTTCTTTGGAGTAGATGGTAATGGTATCAGGCAGTGACAGTTAGGGATTATTCGGTTGGGCACTTCCCCCTCTGGTTGTGGAGTGACAGGTCGCTGTTGTGGGGTGACAGGTCGCTGTGGAGTGGCAGGTATAGGTGTGGTACCATACTTTCTCCCTATCTGCTTGATGACATTTAGGGTGAATTCTGCATATCGTTGTCGCTTCCCAGTCTTTATTTCATACATGTTGAAGGCATTGAGCATTGCAATGTCCACAAGGTGGAAAAACACTTTTATATACCACTTGCGACTCCTACGCACACAGTCAACAAAGCCTATCATCATGTCACACTTGTCGACTAGTCGCATAATGTTTGTATAGTCGATGACAACAGCTGGCTTTTCAATAGGTTGATTGTTGAGAGTGCTCATTCTGTCTGTTTGTACCATCTCGTTTCTGTGGATGGTTGACAGCAATGTCACGTCCCGTTTGTCATGCCATGACAGTGCCATGATGTCATTGGCATGAAACGCCTGCACTACACTTCCTCCAGTGAACTTTGGCATGTGTTTTCTATTTCTTCTCACTGTTCCACATATATCAGTATTGTTCACACGTAGGAAATCAGCAAGCATAGGGCTTGTGTACCAGTTGTCTGTGAACAATGTATGGCCCTTGCCAAGGTATGGCTGCATCATCTTGCGAACATCATCACCAGAAATGCCCAACATGCGCCTGGTATCATCAAGTGTATTTTTACCTGTGTAGATAATGACATCCAACACAAGACCAGTCTCATAGTCACACATAAACAGTTTTATACCAAAGCGATTACGTTTGCTTGGTATATATTGTTTGAATTACAGTCGTCCCTTGAACAGAATCAAGGACTCGTCAACAACAATGTTCTTGAATGGATAAAAGTAGGCACTGAATTTTTGCTTGAGATACATAAACAATTCCCGGATTTTGTAGAGGAGGTCATTTCGGTTTGGTGTATTCCTATCTGAGAAGTGCAACATTCTCAGCAACAGAAGGAATCTGTTGCAGGGAAGGAGGTCACGGAAGACTGGAGTGCTAATGAAGTGGTCTGTGGACCAGTAGTTTGCTATATTGTTCTTATATGTGTGTGGCATAAGCATGACAGTGCCAAGGAATAAATACATTTCAGCCACAGTTGTATCTTTCCACCTGCGCAGCCGTGACGATTCTGAAAAATCTGCATGGTCCATTGTATACTGGTAGTACAGGTTGGTCTGAGTAACAATCAGGTTCATTATTGGCTCATCAAAGTATAGTTGAAAATAGTCTAACTCTGTAGACTCATTTGTGATGGGACAGTGTGGCATGATGCCACTTCCACTGCCATCAAAATTGAAAGGATGTGGCACGAATGGTGTATGTTCAGTCCACTTCCATTCACGATCAGATGGTGCAGGATGGACCTGTGGCATGGGACGTGGGGGAGCAGGAGGGACGGGAGTGGGGCCAGCACATGATTGAGAGGGTGCCTCGTGGTCCTTTGTCTGTTCACACACCGCGCCACGAGGTCCAGGCACCATGCCACCCACCACCTCTTCCTCCATCCCAGCATACCCTTCATTATCACTTTCACTATCAGTGGCTGGGGTTTTGGATCGTGAACTGCCACGACCCTTGCCTCTGACTGCATATGGCACACTGCCTGAACATAGGTAATGACGCCCATAAGTACGTTTCACTGGGGAATAATGATAATCACTGTCACTCGACGAATCGTCTATGGGTATAAAATCGATTTCATCATCGTCACTTATATCACCTTCACTATCGTCACTATCATAACACATGGAAAATTATAATTTCCTCTTGCGGAGCTGCCTTTGGGTAGTAACACTAGCAACCCCAGAGGTGCTGGGCTGAGGGTCTGTGGCCACACTGGCCACACCAGATGTGCTGGGCTGAGGGTCTGGTATAGCCAGACTGTCCACACTGGCCACCGCAGAGGTGATGGGCTGAGGGTCATCTGGGTTGTCATCAATAGTTTCACTAATTCCTTGATTATTAGTGGCTATATCACTGTCAAATCCACTAAGCTCACGTTCTCTATCACTTTCCGAGAATAGTAGAGTGTTAATACGACGAGGCGTGAGTGAATCACGGGGGTGTGCCATGATGTTGACCCAAGATGGAGCTGAAACTAACTGGGGCTACCATGCGGTACCCTGGCGTCCCCGATTTTTTTCATACTGCGCACACTGAGGGCGCAGACCCATTCTCTCATGTCTAGGCGACTCAGGCCTATTGCGCTAAATTTGAACGAATGTAAAATAAAACGTAGATATACGTTCGGTCACTTTCACGAGTGAACGTACATCTACGTGTGGACAGTTTAAGGGTTAAAACAGCAACTTTGCAGTCTATTTTCATATGGTATTTATTGATTTATTCTCGGTTTCTTGGTCACATTTGATAGAATGGAAGATATATTACAGAAATAGAGATGATTTTGATTGGTTTTACGATGACAAGTACCTTGAAATTGAGCTCAAAGTAGCGAAAATGTTCGATTTTTGCTAATGTTCAAGAGTAAACAAATAACGCCACGCGTCCAATACACGTCAACTGGTGAGTAATATTCTTTCACAAGTGCGTTGATATTATTTATACTGTTTTTACAATGATGCAGTTGTATACCTAACAGTAAATCTTCTATTTTTTGTGAGAATAAAAATTCAAAATGGAAAGCAAAAGTAATGTAAGAGGGGCCTGGAGACATGGCTAATGAAAAGAGAAGATGTTATTTTAGTGCCAGGAATGTCTGCCTTGTTTATTCTGGACCCCATTTTGAAATTGGCATCATTTGAAATGTGTGAGAAATTGGCCAAATTGCCAATTTCTGACCACTTTATTGGGTAGTTGAAATTGGTAAATGGGCGGTTTCTTGTACTCAATCGATAGAAGAAATGGAGTTCTAGCAAAATAGCTATGATTTTAGTAGACTGGAACATTGGAATTGGCCGAAAATAGGGCTCAAAGTTGGCGAAATTGCCGATGCGTATATATCGCCGAGATCACTAACTTCACGAGAGCATAATTCCGCATGTTTTCCATCAAATTTCATACTTTTGGTGTCATTACCATCAGGAAAAGATTCTCTATCATTTCATAAGAAAAAATGTTTTTTTTTTTTTCAAAAATTTTGCGACAACAGGAGACACCTCAGGATTAGGAGTTGCGACAGTTAAAGGGTTAATTTTGAATGCACTTTTCCAATTGTACAGGCATACCTTGCTAATAAGACGCTTGCTTTACAAAGCTTTGCTAATACGGCGTTTTTTAGAAATTTTAATTTTTTATTTTACTTTTGCATCATTTTTAGGCCTAGTGCTATTGCACACTTAACCCTTAGACTGTTTCGGTCGTATATAAACGTCTTATGAGCCACTGTTTCGGACGTATTAAAATGCATAAATTCTAGCGGCCTCAAATCAAGTGGGAGAAAGCTGGTAGGCCCACATTTGAGAGAATGGGTCTGTGTGCGCAGTATAAAATAAATCAGGGAGCCAGTGTTGCATTGTGGGAACGCCATTTCAGTAGTCCATGTTCAGCATGCCTAGCGGTAAGAAATATCTGACTCCCCGGCGAATCTGGGACTCTTCCCCAGTGATAGCTCTAACACAGATGGAAGTGTCTCTGAAGATGAATTCCATGGTTTTGAGGAGTTTGTGACCGAAAGCAATGCCCAGGATATCAGAAGGAAGGAAGAAAGAAAGTAAGGAAGGAAGGAATAGATGAGAGGAAGGAAAGAAGAGATGAAAGGAAGGAAGGAAAGAAGAGATGAGAGGAAGGAAGGAAAGGAGGAGGAAAGGAAGGAAGGAAGGAAAGAAGAAAGGAAGAAAGAAAGGAAGGAGAGATGAGAGGAAGGAACAAAAGAAGAAAGGAAGAAAAAAAGGAATGAAGAAAGAAAGGCAGGAAGGAAGAAAGGAAGGCAGGAAGGAAGGCAGGAAGGAAGAAAGGAAGGCAGGAAGAGATGAGAGGAAGGAAGGAAGAGATGAGAGGAAGGAAGGAGGGAAATAAGTAAGAAAGGAATGAAGGAAGAGAGGAAGCTAGGAAGGAGGTTGTGGGGAAGAAGACTTGCAACCCCTTTTGTGTTGACAGGTTGACAGCAGTGAGGGTGGTGAGTAATGGTATAATATGTCATTTTGACAGCTGCCTTACCCTGACTCAGCAAATTTAGATGTCCACACACACACACAGCTTCAAGTGCTAAGGAAGGAAAGAAGAAGGAAGGAAGGAAAGAAGAGATGAGAGGAAGGAAAGAAGAAGGAAGGAGGAAAGGAAGGAAGGAAAGAAAGAAAGGAAGGAGAGATGAGAGGAAGGAACAAAAGAAGTAAGGAAGAGATGAGAGGAAGTAAGGAAGAGATGAGAGGAAGTAAGGAAGAGATGAGAGGAAGGAAGGAAGAGATGAGAGGAAGGAAGGAAGAGATGAGAGGAAGGAAGGAAGAGATGAGAGGAAGGAAGGAAGAGATGAGAGGAAGGAAGGAAGAGATGAGAGGAAGGAAGGAAGAGATGAGAGGAAGGAAGGAAGAGATGAGAGGAAGGAAGGAAGAGATGAGAGGAAGGAAGGAAGAGATGAGAGGAAGGAAGAGATGAGAGGAAGGAAGGAAGAGATGAGAGGAAGGAAGGAAGAGATGAGAGGAAGGAAGGAAGAATGAGAGAAGGAAGAGAATAAGTAAGGAAGGAATGAAGGGAATAAGTAAGGAAGCAATGAAGGAAGAAAAGAAGCTAGGAAGGAGGTTGTAGGGAAGAAGACATGCATATATATTATAGAACAATAGCAATAAAAAAAAATTTCATTGTTGGTTTGTGTAAACAATATAATGATGATAATGTTTGTGCAGTTATTGTGTTGCATACAACGAGTGTATATATGTATACTGCATCTTACTTTGGTCTCTAGGCCACATAAGATATTTTGAAAAAAAAAATATTGGAAAATACAAGAAACCTTGAATGGGAGTAAATATAAGTGTACCAGTGAGCGGCATGCGCCGCTGTTGCCATATGCGGCTCATTTTCTGCCAACTTTACGCCTCCATATCTCGGTAAGTATTGATCGCAACAAAATTTTTTTAGCATAAAAACAATCAGAAAAATAATCTTAACATTTTGATAAGATTTTTTTTTTTTTTTTTTAATATTTTGCAACAACAGGAGAGCACTCAGATTAGGGGTTGCAACAGTCAAAGGTTAATAAATGATAGTGTAAACATATTTTTAGGCTTTTATATTAGGGATGTATCGGATGTGAAAATTTAGATATCCGCAGATGCAGATGTTTATACGGATGTCTTACTTACTAATTTTGCAGATGCGGATGCAAGAAATTGTGCAGATGTTCCGCGGATGTAAGAAATTGTGCGGATGTTCCACGGATTTCGGAGGCGGATGCATATGCGGATATCTGTTTACAGTAAAATGCGGATGCGGATATCCGATACATCACTATTTTATATGCACTGGCAAGTGAAAAAAGAAGACTGTGATTTGCTTTATGGTGGCAGTCAAACCTAACTCGCCGCATTAGTGAGGTATGACTGTACACATTTACAGAAAATCATGTTATATAAAATAGCTTTATAAGAGCGCTAAGTGCATATAGAAAACATGAAAAGATTCCCTCTGTTCATTTGTCACATCCCAGGCCTCTCCTATATTACACTCCCTTTCCATTTTGAGTTCTTATTCACACAAAAACAAAAGATTTACTCTTTCTTGAATAATGAAATTTCATAGAAAATTAAAAAAATGGCAATTTAAAAACAGGGTCCAGAATAAACAATGTAAACATTTCTGGCAATAAATAACATTTCCTCTGTTCCTTAGTCACGTCTCCAGGGCTCTCTTCTTTCATGCTTATGTTCTTTCCATTTTGAATTTTTATTCACACAGAAAATAGAAGATTTATTCTTATACAGACTATTTATTGCCTTATTGTAATAATTTTATAAATAATGTCAGTGCATTCTAAATGTGTATTAGACGGCCAGTTGGACATGTATTGGACATTTGTGTACTTTGGAATATCAACAAAAATAGAACATTTCCGCTACTTTGAGCTCAATTTCAAGCTACTTTCAGTCCTGAAACCAATCAAAATCATCTCTATTTCTGTAATATATCTTCCATTTTATGAAACGAGTCAAAGAAACCGAGAATATAACCATAAAAACCATAGGAAAATACACAGCAAATTTGGTTTTAAACCCAAAACACTTTCGCAGTTTTTCTGATAGTATATGCACTGCATGCTGCAGGAATTTTATATAGTGCACACTTACTGCATATACCCATTCTCTCATATCTAGGCCCATATTTACTACTCTCAGCTTATATGAGTGAGCTGAGCTCATTGCATTGTACTATGGGACTGACACTGGCTTTAAAGCAGTTTTATAATGGGACTGACACTGGCTTTAAGCAGTTTTATAATGGGACTGACACTGGCTTTAAAGCAGTTTTATAATGGGACTGACACTGGCTTTAAAGCAGTTTTATAATAGGACTGACACTGGCTTTAAAGCAGTTTTATAATGGGACTGACACTGGCTTTAAAGCAGTTTTATAATGGGACTAACACTGGCTTTAAAGCATTTTATAATGGGACTGACACTGAAAGGGTTAAAATCATAGACAAAATTCACTGGTTAAATTATCCTTTTAACTCCTTTATATTCAATGTTTATTGCAATATACAGGAGGCCCCGTACACAGATCACCGTTTTGATGTTCCATGTTTTTTGGCTTTCAATTGACCCATTGTTCATTATGTTCAGTGCTGCTTTTCTGCTGTTTATGTACAACAGTTGCATAAGAAGGACGAACGCATCATATTTTAGGTATACCTTTGAAGAGTTTCAAGAGTTTAGCTATTCTCGGAGCCCGGCCATGGGCCAGGCTCGTCTGGTGCTTGCCTGGTCTACCAGGGTGTTGCTGCTGGAGGCCTGCTGCCCCACATATCCATCACAGCCTGGTTGATCTGGCACCTGGTGAAGATACTTGTCCAGTTTCCTCTTGAAGTCTTCTACACTTGTTCCAGCCGTGTTTCTGATATCTTCTGTTAAGATGTTGAATAGTCTGGGACCAGAATGTTGATACAATGTTCCCTTATTGTCTCCACGCACACCTGCTCCTCACTGGGTTTATTTTACACTTCCTCCCATATCTCTCACTCCAGTATGTTATGGTAGTGTGCAAATTTGGGACCAGACCCTCAGTACTTTCCAGGTACGTATATATTACAGTGGAACCCCGACTAACGTAGCTCCATATAACGTAAAATCGTGTAACGTAAGCTTTTCGCAAAATATTTTTCTTGTGTAGGCGTAACGTACCAGACCTGTCCGCCTGCCCCACGCCTGCGCAGGATGCCAGTCTGCGTTGTTTACCATTGAGAGAACATTACCCAGCACGCTTTCAAACATTCACAATACAGTGGACCCTCGGTTAACGAAAAACTTCATCCCAGAAGCCTGCTCAAGTGCCATTACCGAACGAATCTATGTCCTTAAGAAATAATGTCACGTAGGTTAGTCTATTTCAGACCCCAAAATACACTTCCACATGCACTTCAAATATTATACTTACATAATTGTACGATTTCTGGGTATTCGTTAACTGAGGGTCCACTGTACTTTTGTTGTGTTTTTGCTGGTTTTAGTGATTGTCACTGTGAAATAAGTCACCATGGGTCCAAGAAGCTTCACAAGTCGATGGTATAACACCAGCCAGTGAATGTCACTGTCTTGACTTTTTGAGTTATCCTAGGTTTTCTACAATATGCTGCTATGTATGA
>WNWK01048549.1:0-13511 GCA_009830355.1 Cherax destructor | reverse complement strand
TATGAAACTTCCATTCAATGCCAAAGGTAATTGATTTGTGGTCGCTTGTGCCGAGTTCCTCTGTAATTTCTAAATTATTAACAAGGGTTTCCTTGTTTGCCAGAACTAAGTCAAGCAGGTTTTTTCCCCTTGTAGGTTCTGTCACAAACTGCTTCAAAACAATCTTGAACTACATCTAAGAAATCGTTAGATTCTAAATTCCCAGTCAAAAATTCCAATCAATTTGACTAAAGTTGAAGTCACCCAGAATAACTACGTTATCGTGCATTGTGGCCTTAACAATTTCCTCCCATAGTAGTCTCCCTTGGTCCCTATCTAAGTATAATACACTTTTAAAGACCCTCCTTTCTCTTTACCCTTCCTGCTCCATTCTGTTTTACCACTATACCTATTTCTGTCCTTGTTATTGTTAGATTTTTATATCAAAGCCTAGATCTATATTTCGACATTCAGTATTTTCCATTTCTAAACCCATACCTCTAACTAATCCTAGTTTAAAGTCCTAACAACACCCTCAACTGAGCTAGCAAGAAAATCCACACCTGCCCTGGATAAGTGAACCCCATCCCTGGCATACATGTCATTTCGGCCATAGAAGTGGTCACAGTTGCAAATGAATGGTACTGCATTATCCTTACAGTGTTTGTCCAGCCAGCAATTGACACCAATTGCCCTGGACAGCCATTCATCTCCAACTCCTCTCCTTGGCAAAATACCACATATGACAGGGTTCCCACCCTTCTTCCTAATTATGTCTATTGCTGACCTATACCTGCTAGTCAGGTCCTCACTCCTACGTCTGCCAACATCGTTGCCTCCAGCACTGAGACAGATAATAGGATTGCTCCCATTACCTCTCATGATGTCGTCCAGACGGCTAACAATATCCTCCATCCCAGCCCCAGGAAAGCAAACCCTCTGTCTCCTACTTCTCTCTTTCAAACAGAAGGCCCTATCCATATACCTAATTTGACTATCCCCAACAAGAACAATGTTCTTACCTTCCTTGGTGTCGTTCGTGATGTTCCCTGTAGTCGACTCACATTCATCGGGTAACACGGAGAATCGGTTCGATGTTTCCACAACAGGTTTCTGGTTCTTCGTTAATTCTACCTCTCCATCCATCCTCTTGATCTTTAACTTTGTCCCATGCATTCCGGCCACTGTCCAGGTTCCTTTCTTGGCTTGAGGATTCTCAACAGGAGGATTACTACGAATCCTCTTGTTTTCCTCAATCAGTCGCTGTATCTCAAGCTTAGCTACCCTCAGTTCTTCCTTCAGCTGCTGGTAGAGTAGCTCAAGAGAGGACATCTTGTTCAGATTCACAGAGAGCACACAAGACAGCTGGGATTCCAGGGCGACTTAACTCAGCGTAAAGACTCATACAATCGGTATTCGTTATTGTCGTACCCGTCGGGAAGAACTCAACTCTATCGCGTACCGTAAAACTCATAATATTTAAAGCCCGGTGGCGTTGATGTTCTTCACGTAGGTCATATGGCGATAGCCGATCACCCCAAAGTACTTCATCATTACCAGCTGCAATGTGCGTCCCGTGGAATAACTGATTTTTTAGCTCTGATATTTCCTCTTTCAGTCCGGCAATGGTATCTACTGGATATTCTGCACGTGGCTCGTAACATGCATGCAATTGTTGTCGTAAATAATGTAACTTCCCATAACGTAACTGTCTTGCTTCTTTACTCACCGCCCGAAAAAAAGATTTAATACCAGGTTTACCTCTTAAGTCCCACCACTCTAGAGTATCTACAACGCCTACACCTTCGTTCCACAGATGAGACCACATCTGACCAAACAATACATGAACATATTCCTTTTTTAAAATACTAACATTCAATTTCCAAAATCGAGGTGTTATGTGCGGTAACCCAGTCCATGAGAGACGTACCAACACCGCACGATGATCGGTAAAATATTCATCACAAGTCTGGGCACTCCGTTTATCAATTGCATGGGCAACATAAATCCTATCGATTCGCGCCGCATAGCCTTGTCTTACAAAAGTGAAATCTACTCCACCAACTACGTCACCTCCCACATCGCGGAAACCAACTCCTTGCAAAATGTCACCCAAAAGCTGGGAATAAAAAACACTACCCAGCGGTTCTACATCCCGTCTTCGCGTTATACAGTTCCAGTCACCACCCACAACAGCCACCACGGGTAGTGACCGGAAATGATACACAAGAGTATCCTGAAAAAAACTGGTTTTTCGTACTCGCGTCATGTGCCGCAGGCCCGTACACACTAATAAATCCCACGCTTGTCATTCCCACCACACGTCAACACGTACTAACCTACAATCAGACGCAACTTCCCAATGACGTAACCGAAAAGGACTGCCCTCTCGAATTAATACTGCTACACCACCTTTCAATCGTGGACTATTCACACCATAAACATCATACCCTCATATCCTCAATTCGCTCACATCCCGATAATTGTGCTCTTGAATAAACACGACATCAGGACTATAATGGCTTAAACACCATTCAAAGGCATCCTTCCGATGGGGTGCCCGTAACCCATTAACATTAATGGTTAAACACTGGAAGGTTGCTGGCGTATATCACACGTAGTCACTCGCAACACATTTATACTCTGGTCTACAATACTATCACCGTCCAGAAGAGCATCAGGCGAGAAACTCTCCATCTGTTCAAACTCTACACTGCCATGAGCAGCAATCGCGGCCCACGACTTTTTTCCAGGACGTTGACCTGGAGTCAGTTCATCATTACTGCTTGAGTTCCCCGCCGCCCGCTTCCGGGAAATCCCGTCGACCACAGTGCGGGCAGGGAAGGTCTCATGTCCGTGTATTTCCACACTAGTAACTATCACTGTGGGTCCGTCAGGAGTTACAATCGTTTACAGAGGGCTTGCAACGCAATCATCGGACGTAACTGGGGTGGATGGTGGCGCTTGACACTCCTCTACTTCACCATCTAATTCCGGAAAGGTTACCGGGAGGCCTAGTTCGACATCATCTCTCAAGACAGTAGTATTTGACGATGCCACCACATCGACATCGTCAACCGTCCTTGATGTACAGGGAGGAGGAGGTGTTGATTCACCGGGAAATCTCCCGGCCCGGGTCTTTACCAGATGGCGACCCGGCTCCGGCTCCCTGGCGCGGGAGTAGCAGAGACCGAAGTCTCCCATGGAAGGGGGTACCCCTCAGCGGTGGGACCAACTGGTCCCAGGCCTAGCCATATTCGCCCACAAGCACGAGGCAGGTAGGTAGATAGTTGCCAGGCCCCTCTGGTCTGCCACCTTCCCCGCCCCAAGGAGGCTGACGGGAAGGACAGGCTTGCGAGCCGCAGATGGTAGCAAGCTCCAGCCTTGGCACCTACCCTGCCCTAGAAGGGCTGGGCATGGTGATCGACCGATGTACAGGGCAATGTCACACACGGTAACAAGCATTTGCTGATGTCAGCAATCTGATCGCTGATCACAAGATGTTTTATACCGACACTATTATTACTAATATACTTTATCTGCTTATACCATTTATTCAATAGTGATAGAAGACATAAGATAAGATAACAGTATAATAAAGACGGCCAAAATAATAATATTTGTCATATTATACCGAAGGTTTTCTACACATATTCTGCTATGTATGATAATCTATGTAACTGTATCTGTGTATACCTGAATAAATTTACATACTTAAGGTGCAGGCTGTGGAGACCACTTTTGTTAGCCATGTTCCTGACTATAAAAGAATGTTTTTCTCTATTACCTTTGGTCAGTAGTAAAGAAAACGGTGTTGTATACAGGGGAAACAATAAGAAATCACTAATATTGTATTGGTTTTTCGCATGCTCATTGGAGAAGCCAGGTATAGATACTCAAAAATCCGGGACAAAGGAATTAAAGTACATTTGCTATGGATTCCGTCACACATTGGATTACTCCTTCATGATAAAGTTGATGTGTTAGCCAAGAAGAGCACCCATAAGGAGAATGTAGAATATAACTTTGGTATATCTGTGTCTAGCATTAGGAATAATATTAGGAGAGAAATAAATAATGAAAATGATAGCTATAGGAATGCAGTTAGAAGCCTGAGTAGATCTATAACCCACTATGATAACATGAATGTAGATAAGTATGTTTATGGAGCAACTTGCAATGTGAACAGACTGACTGATGTTGTAGTGGCCAGGCTTCGGCTTGGCTACAAGTACTTCTGGCAGTTTGGGAGATACACAGATGATGATCAAACTAAATGCAAATTATGTGATCAAGCATATGGTCACTGTCTTGAACACTATGTGCTTAATTGTGCACTTACTGAGGAATATAGAGATAGACAATATAATAACCTATGTGACATGTCAAAATATCTTATTCATGAAATAAGATACCTGCTTGTAACAGATAATTGAAATGTAGATATAAACCCAAATGTGCAATTGTTAACCCCTTTGGGGCCTAGTGCCTAGGCCTTTTGTGTATTCATATGCTCTTGCGCTACCATCCACAGGATGGATATGGGGTGCACAATAAACTAGCCACTTCGGTGGCAAAATCTAATCTAATCATGCAACACACTATTTTTAGAGTTAATGATAGTATTACCAGTATTATTATTATCATAATAAAAAAAAAGTGCTAAACCCACAAGGGTCGTGAATAACTATATATAGAGTGAAGGCATATGAAAGGAATATTTTTCTACAGTTATCCCTCAATGTTTGACTAGAGAAAACGTAATTCTTCCGACTTCTACAAAGTCGCTTGGTAAACAAATATCATATTTGTCAATTTTTATTCTGTGGGTGTATGTATCATGTTTATATGCTATGTAACGCGTTTTTTAAATTATTTTGAAGAAAATATCATAGATGAATTAATGAAAATGTCTATATTAATGTAAAATAAGACATTTAATGTGCCCAAGAGCTTATTAGTGAAGGTAGGATACCACTTATTCTAAGCAAATTTCCTAAATTTGCTTGTAACAGATAAGTGAACTGTAGATATAAATCCAAATTAATTTATGAACTGCCTATCTGTGCTCATGATAATGGAGCACAGATGGGCATGTTTGTGGAGCAACTTGCAATGTGAGCAGACTGACTGATGTTGTAGTGGCCAGGCTTAGGCTTGGCTACAGGTACTTCTGACAGTTTGGGAGACAGATGATGATCAAACTAAATGCAAATTATGTGATCAGGCATATGGTCACTGTCGTGAACACTATGTGCTTAATTGTGCACTTATTGAGGAATATAGAGATAGACAATATAATAACCTATGTGACATGTCAAGATATCTTATTCATGAAATAAGATACCTGCTTGTAACAGATAATTGAAATGTAGATATGAACCCAAATGTACAATTGTTAACCCCTTTGGGGCCTAGTGCCTAGGCCTTTTGTGTATCCATATGCTCTTGCGCTACCGTCCACAGGATGGATATGGGGTGCACAATAAACTAGCCACTTCGGTGGCAAAATCTAAATCTATCTAAAGCTTTTTCTGTTACCTCTAGTGTGTAGTAAAGAAAACGGTATTGGATACAGGGAAAACAATAAGAAATCACTTATATTGCATTGGTTTTCTCTATTACCTCTGGTGTGTAGTAAAGAAAACGGTGTTTTTAGGGAAATGGCACAAGCTAAGTCTAAGATTTAGGTAATGGACTGTAATTGGTAACTTAGCTTGACTGATAGCTCTTGCCTATGCAGCCATCCCTGCAGGCGATGTCTTGAAGCTGTCCTATACACTCCTTAAGGGCTGAAATATAAAAATGATTGTAAGTATATGATTACCCCAAAGGGGTGTTGTGTAAGCATATCTCAGAAAATAAGTGCTGAAGCTGTGTACCTGTTTGGGCTCAAAAGCCCACACCTCACTGCCATCAATAGTGTGTTAAATATTGGGTATTTTCCCGAAAGGTTATACTCGATAACCTTTCCAATGTGAATATTCTTAATGTGTGACACAAGTCTTGACGCATGCATTGTTAGACCCAGGGGGGTCAAATGGGGAGGTCAGCGCGTGGGTACGCTGATGTCGCCCAGCTTGGGTGAGTCTCGTGGGATAAGACGAAGAAGGTTGAACAATGGGAGAATTCTGATTATAATGGAGTCGGGAATCGGCGTTTACAACGACCAAATCGCGGTTAATGGTCTCTCTTCACAATAGTGAATGTTGTGAATATTCGCCGGGAATAATGTGGGACATTAAGTCAACGAAACTGCAATAATAGAGTGATAATGTGTTAAATAGTGATCGACGCCGCCATTACGGGTTTTTGATGGAGAAAATGTGCGTCGGTTTGATCAGTGATCATCGTACACAATTATTAATGGATTAACTTCTAACGAGGGTAAATTAGTGGGACATTAAACCGTCGTGTGAATAGTGCGTAAAGTTATACGTATAAACTGTAATAAGGTCGGAATAGTGAGAGGATATGAATCGCTACCCCGACCAACCACATTAAATAAAGCCCGGTCTCGTAGGCGTATCGAAGTCAAGGAAATTAATCTTCCTTGACTCGACGAGACAACCCACATCAAGATCTTGACGGACGAATTATAGCGAATGTGCAAGACCACGAGATCTGTCGAAGCCCATCGACAAGGATGCAGCCACCCCACCGTAAGTATAAGTTGTATCCTCGTACTAGCTGGCCAGTAGGTATGTTGATATATTAAGTGTCTACGGTGGGAATAATGAAGGTCTCCAGTGAACACCCATGACACGGATAAAGGGTGAGTGATATTAACAAATTGTACTCTCTCTTCCTTCTCCCCAATGTCAGACATTAACCCATACAGTCCACTAAAATTAACAATACCGTAACTATTGGTGTTACCCATTCTTAATAAACTGGTCAAGGATAGATGTGGATTTAGAGTGAGAATATCGAAGGGACCCCTTGGATGCGACCAGGAGTGGGTCAAGTTTTCTCTCACGCCTCAACGGGGGTAACCGCGGTAAAATTAAACTAGTCGGTCAACTCCCCGGGAGATTATTTTGTTGTAAGTGGCGGTGAAGCCCAGACAGGTAATCTCTTAATTCCCCACAAATAGGACGGTTTGAAACTCTTTGTGACTACAAGGACTGCGCAGTTCCCCTGTGTTACAAGATGGTTCAAAACCCACCTTGCTCGTTGTAACGTGAGCTATGGTGTTGACTGCACCATGTACAACAGGTATCCGGTGACTTAAGTGAAGAATAGTGTCTTTAAGAATGTCACACATCATTCATTCAAACAGAAAATTCGTAACACTCGCACTGTCACTTTAAGTTCAATACTAGTTAATTTTTTCATCCCACAATAATGTCATAAGAAGCTGCGCACACTTCTTTTTAATAATTTTCTTGTGATGATGGAGATTGATTGAGGTCGAGGGCGCACTGTAATAGCTCATTTGTAATAATAATAATAATAATAATAATAATAATAATTTATTTAGACATGATACAATGTTGAACTACATAGTTAGGTATAAATGAAGTGTACATGCCAAAAGCCCCTAATATGCTGAGCATTGTGGGCATTCTTAAGATTAATTAACAGTAGAATACATGGTAAAAAATTATGGTTGATAATTTATAAAATAAGTATAATTGTGTATCTAAGTTGTAAAATTTGGATATAAGTTGAACATAATAATCTATTAATTGTAGCAATGCAAGTACTGTAATTGAGTGAGATAACAATTTAAAACAATTAGTTGCATTGCAATTACAGTTTACGTGGTCATTATAATGTAAATGTGTAGTAACAGTTAGCTCAGTATGTTATATTCATAACAGGTTTTTACATTTAAGTGATTAATCAGGTTTATACATTTAAGTGATTAATCAACTTTGTTGGGAATGTTTGATATTGTGCACTTAGGTTTGGGTGAGAAGGTGGTTTTTTAGCATCGTTTTGAATTGGGGTACAGGCAGGGTTTCTTTGGCAATCACAGGTAATGAATTCCAAATTTTCGGGCCTTTTACATGCATTGAGTTTTTGCATAGTGTTAGATGGACAAGGGGAACATCGAGGAGTGATCTGTGTCTTGTGTTATGGTCATGTGTCCTGTTAAAATTGGTAAGGAGAAGTTTGAGTGGTAGGTTAATATTTGCATAGAGTGTTCTATGTATGTAATAGGCACAGTAAAAAGTATGGATGTCTTGTATGGTGAGTAAGTTTAGATTTTTGAATATTGGTGGAGTATGTTGTCTGGAGTGTGAATTTGTTTTCACACTCCAGATGAGTTATTGATGTTGAGCCCCATGCGCAGATTCCATAGGTGAGGTAGGGGTAAATGAGTGAGTGATATAGGGTAAGGAGAGCTGGTTGTGGAACATAGTACCGTATCTTGGATAGTATTCCCACGGTCTTGGAGACTTTCTTGGAAATTTGTTGTATATGTGTCTGAAATTTTAGGCCACTGTCAAGATGGATTCCTAAGAATTTTCCCTCTGTGAGTTTTGTGATAGGGGACCCGTTTATCATTATGTTAAGTGGTACATTTGTAGCTCTGTTCCCAAACTGAATGAAATAGGTTTTATCAATATTGCGAGTAAGTTTATTAGTCATCATCCAGGTAGATATTTTCTGCAATTCAGCATTTACAGTGTTGGCTAGTATGTCTGGGCTTGGGTGAGAGAAAACGTATGTAGCGTCATCTGCAAATAGTATGGTTTGAGTAGTTGAGATGCATTTGGTAGGTCGTTAATATAAATGAGAAAGAGAAGTGGGCCAAGAACACTTCCCTGTGGGACACCTACTGTAATAGTTTGTGCGGTAGAGCTAGCTCCATTTGTGTACACATATTGGTTTCTGTTGCTAAGGTATGATTTTAGGTAGTTGAGGGAGTGTCCTCTTATACCATAGTGTGATAATTTTAGGTGTAACAGATCATGGTCAACTGTATCAAAAATGCAAGCGCAACACGCTCTCCATCCAGTGGTTTATTTCAATCTGATCTATGACGCCCCTCGCCGCCCTGACCTGCCCTGGGCGTCTCCTCGTTGACACCAGTGTTTTTCCTTCTTTGCCAAACTGCAACAATTTGCAACACAAATGCTTGATATCTTGATATGTCTCGAGTACTGAGAGTTCATTATTGTCCCACATGTGAAAAAAGTGAGGAAGGAGTTTTCCTGAACCTTTCATATTGCTGTACAGAGATTAATTGTCTCTCATTAATTCAAAATCGTTGCAACACAGGTCAGCCATGACGTATCTTGCAAGGAAGTGGTGTGACCATGACACATGCTGGTCATATGCTTTAAATTACGTTATGTGGAAGCAAACAAGACGCCACTGCCCTTTCTGAGAGGGTTGTCCCTCAGGGCTGAAAAGGGCTGAAGAGGGGCTGAAAGGGCTTATAACCCCCCTCTCCTGGAGAAATTTCTCCACAGGTGTTGTATACAGAAGAAACAATAAGAAATCACTTATATTGCATAGAAAGAGCCAAAAATCGAGCGAGTTTCAGATTTTTTTTATGTAAGATGTGCACGCTCTTTTTACCCCATATCTCGGAAGTAAGATTTTGGCCTATTTCTTCTCACAACGCCATTATTAACGATTACATTGATATGATTTGCATAGGCAATATAAAACAAAGTGTTTGAATATTCAATTTTTTGACATTTGAAATATCTCAAATATTTTTTATTTTGTGTGTGTGTGTGGGGGGGGGATGGGGTAATAGGCAGATATTTTAGTGAATGTCAAAAGCGTACCAAATGTATTTTTTTTCGCCATGAAGACAATGTATATTACATTATTTCATAACAATGGATATTCGAGTAAGGTTTGTTGTATAGACCAGGAGTGCGAGCCGGGTCGCTTGCCATGCTGCTACGAAGATGGGAGGTGCCAAGTGCCATACTCACTTGTTTTTGGCTGATCTTATTAAAACTTTATTAAAACACATTACATAATGGCTTCTAAAGCTACACCAAAAATAAACAAAATCGGAAGATAAATAAGAATCGGTTACATAACACTGGTCTGCATGATTATTTTTATTGACTCTATGGTATCTTTTTCGGTATATATATGGAAAATAGTGATTCATTGTATTTTTTATTCATCTCTATCACATCAGGTTGTCAAATTATACAGAAACGTTACTTTTCTCTTTTCGTATAACATAAGTAAATGAGAAAGTGGTATATTAGCAATTAAAATTCTTACCTTATATTGGATTAAATGTTAAATCTAATATATTTTTCTTTATTTTCAGATTATTAATATATCTAGAGGCTGCATAAATTCACCAGACATATTTTGCTATGTCTGCGGGCAATTCATCCTTCAGATTCCCGGAGCAACATTACTCCTTTATTGAAGCGCTGCTACTTTGCTTATTTTGGCTGGAAACTTGGAGACCAGAACAAACCATTTGCACTACACAAAGCTTGCAAGAGTTGCATCAGTAAGCTCCAAATGTGGTCAGTTGGAAAACTTAAAAGTATGCCCTTTGGAGTACCAATGGTATGGCGGGAGCAGGTGAACCATCCTGATGACTTCTACTTTTGTATGACTAAAGTAGCTGGATTTAACAAGACTAAAGATCGCATAATATACCCAAATATTCCTTCAGCAATAAGGCCTGTTCCACACTGAAGAAATTCCTGTACCTGTGCCACCTGAGACATGGCAAATTTCATCAGAGTCTGATACCAGTGATTCTAAGGAGATGGAAGTAGACTATGAACCACCAACAAATGACGATCCCAAACCCTTCAACCAAGTTGAGCTCAATGACTTGGTAGAGACCTTAACCTTCCAAAAGAAAGTGCACAGTTAATTGGCTATAGACTGAAGGAACACAGGCTTCTAGGTCCTGGAACAATATTCGCTTGGTACCGTCATCATGAAGCAGAATTCACTCAGTTCTTTGACAAAGAGGAATCTTTAGTTTTCTGTTCAAATATTTTTGGCCTTATTGAACACATGGGGATGTCATACAAAGCAGATGAATGGAAACTCTTCATTGATTCTTCTAAAAAAAAGTTTAAAGGCTGTACTTCTCTACAATGGCAACACAGCTGCATCTGTGCCAATTGGCCATAGTGTCCAAATGCCAGAAACTTATGCAGATATGAAGACACTAATATCTGCAATCAAGTACCAGAATCACAATTTTCTAATTTTGGAGATTTAAAAGATATTGCTCTTCTACTACGTCTTCAAGGCAGATACACCAAGTATCCCTGTTTTCTGTCTTTGGGATAGTAGGGCAGACAGCCAGCACCATGAACAAAAAGACTGGCCACCAAGAACCAGCTTCTTACCCGGAAATCACAACGTGAAAACTGTGCCACTAGTTGACCCCAAGAAAATTCTGCTGCCACCACTCCACATCAAATTAGGGCTTATGAAAATTTTTGTGAAGGCCTTGAACAAGAATGGAACTGTTTTCAAGTACCTGGAGTCAAAGTTTCCTCATATAAGTGAAGGCAAGCTAAAGGCAGGAATACTTGCTGACCCTCAGATTCGGGAATTGATGAAGGACAAGTATTTTGATGAAGCATTAGCAGGTGTCGAGGTGAATGCCTGGTTTTCATTCAATCAGATTGTCCACAACTTCCTGGGAAACAGGCGCTCCCCAGAAAATGAAAAAAAATAATCCAAGACCTGATTTCAAGTTTCCAACAACTTGGGTCTAGAATGAGTGTGAAGATGCACTTTTTGCACTCACATCTTGACTATTTTCCCAACAATTGTGGGGATTATAATGAGTAACAAGGAGAGCGGTTCCATCAGGATATTTGCACCATGGAAACTCGATACCAGAGCAAATGGAATGATTACTTGCCTAATTTTAATAAAGTAACAATTTATTAAAAATTCACATTTTTATCATTTTGTATTTTATTCAAAATCCTTACGTGATAGAGCAAAATGGTATATTTGCAATCAGCAGACCAAGAATATGTAAGACCAGTGTAATATGCATATACTATAGGAATATATATATATATATATATATATATATATATAAAACAAAACTGATCTTGGCCGACGGAATCGACCCTACGAACCTTGTACAGGAACGCAGTGCTTTACCTACCGTACCACACTGGACCAATACCTTGGTACGGTCGGTAAAACTGCGTTCTTCAATAGACGTCATCTGCAGCGAAATTTTGTAGAATATTTCGCCTGCTCTTCGAATTCCTACCATATATATATATATATATATATATATATATATATATATATATTATATATATATATATATATATAGAAGAGGATAATTAGAGAGTAGAGAGAGAGAGAAGTGGTGAGATGTTATCAGCAAATTTTGTTGAAAATAAGAAAAAGTTTTGGAATGAGATTAATAAGTTGAGAACCTAGGGAACAAATGGATTTGACAGTTAAAAATAGGGAGATTATTAAATGGAGAGTTAGAGGTATCGGAAGATGGAGAGAACATTGAGGATTTGTTAAATGTTATGAAGACAGGGAAGCTGTGATTTCGTGTAGGAAGGAGAATAACATCTTGTAGGAGTGTGGAAGAGCCAGTTGTGGGTGTAGGGAAGTTCGTGAGGCAGTGGGTAGAATGAAAAGGGGTAAGGCAGCTGGGATTGATGGGATAAATGATAGAAATGTTAAAAGCAGGTGGGGATATAATTTTGGAGTGGTTGGTGCTATTATTTAATAAATGTATGGAAGAGGGTAAGGTACCTAGGGATTGGCAGAGAGCGTGTATTGTTCCTTTGTATAAAGGCAAAGGGGACAAAGAGAGTGCAAAAATTATAGGGGAATAAGTCTGTTGAGTGTACCTGGTAAAGTGTATGGTAGAGTTATTATTGAAAGAATTAAAGTAAAACAGAAAGCAGGATAGCAGATGAACAAGGGGCTTTAGGAAAGGTAGGGGTGTGTAGACCAATGTTTACAGTGAACCATATAGGTGAACAGTATTTGGATAAGGGTAAAGATGTTTTTGTGGCATTTATGGATTTGGAAAAGGCGTATGATAGGGTAGATAGGGGGCAATGTGGCAGATGTTGCAGGTGTATGGAATAGGAGGAAGGTTACTGAAAGCAGTGAAGAGTTTTTATGAGGATAGTGAGGCTCAAGTTAGAGTGTGTAGGAGGGAAGGGGACTATTTCCCAGTAAAAGTGGGCCTTAGACAAGGATGTGTGATGTCACCGTGGTTGTTCAATATATTTATAGATGGGGTTGTAAGAGAAGTGAATCGAGGGTCTTGGCAAGAGGTGTTGGGCTAAAAAGATAAAGAAGCAAATACAAAGTGGGAGTTGTCACAGTTGCTTTTGCTGATGACACTGTGCTTATGGGAGATTCTGAAGAGAAGTTGCAGAGGTTGGTGGATGAATTTGGTAGGGTGTGAAAAGAAGAAAAGTGAAAGTGAATATAGGAAAGAGTAAGGTGATGAGGATAACAAAAAGAATAGGTGACGAAAGATTGGATATCAGATTGGAGGGAGAGAGTATGGAGGAGGTGAATGTATTCAGATATTTGGGAGTGGACATGTCGGCGGATGGGTC
>WNWK01048548.1:0-13511 GCA_009830355.1 Cherax destructor | reverse complement strand
TTTAATAACTTGCTACATACAAGGTAATTTTAAACCTAAATTTTATTTTTGAAACAATGTTTCATGAAATCTTTATTATTAGTAATATAACTATCCGAAGAAAATCTTATCTTACCGACCATAGCTGACATCAGACATATTACTATATAGAAAGGTTAACTTAGTTAACCTTTAAAATTACATCCAATAAAGCAATTATTTACATTTATACAACAATCTACTTTATTATTTTTAATAACATAAAAATCACCAATAAAAATACTTTTAAGTGTTTGAAAACATTCATAATGATTACATAAATTTTTCTTTAAAAAACATAAATATTTTGGTTTTAATTTTTTTTTGTAAATATTTCTTTTAATTCAAAAACTGTTTTTTGTTTAATATTGCTTTTAACGAGAAAAGTGTCTTAAACCCAAATTTTATTTTTGAAACAATGTTTCATAAAATCTTTATTATTAGTAATATATCTATCCAAAGAAAATCTTAAGTTGGAAGAATGTGAAGAAGAAAATACACACAACTGGCACATAGAAAAGAGGAGCTTACGACGACGTTTCGGTCCGACTTAGACCATTTACAAAGTCACACTAACACAAAGCTTGAGCTTGATTTGACCTGAGCGTCGGTAAGATGGGGAAGGAAGGATGGAAATGGTTGGGATGGGGGGAGGAGGGGGTTATAAAGGTAAGTGGCCTAACCACTTTGGCGCAATATAATAAGTGTGTATATGTAGAGTTATACATGAGTTTCATTTATGAGGTGGGTCTGCCTGCTGCCCATCAGTTGCACACGGTTATACAGCTGTATCCCAGCATGCTACTGAGTTGGAAGAATGCATACGAGTTGTAATTTAATTTCATTTTTTTTTTTTGAGGTCGAAGGCAAGGCTGCTGCAACAGGTGGTGGTTGCTGGGCTTTCGATGTTGTTGGTGGCTAGGCCGGAGCTGGTCAAGCAGTTTCTGAGGTGGTGTCCTATAGTAGGAAGTTCTTGAGTGTTACAAGATTAGTTGTAAGATGTAGTTTGATAAAGGTAGGTCACCCATAGATGGGGAGCATTATCTACGTTGGACGTAGACTGGGTCTGGTGGTATCCACTCTTCTGGTTCAGCGGGGAGGTCACACAGGATTCTTGGTCGTGGGTAGTTGTCCTTGTGAATGTAATGTCTAACTCTTTGTTGCAGGGTCATTCTTTGGGTTCGGTGGGGAGGTGTGTTGATGACATAGTCGGTAGTGTTTACTGGTTGAGGGGGGGTTTTCACTATCAGGTACATAGAGTTCTTGCATGTCGTATAGCTGTCTCTTCTTTAGTTTGTCTAAGTAAGTAAGTAAGTTTATTCAGGTATACACAAATACATTTACAAAGATTATCATACATAGCAGCATATGTGTAGAGGACCTAGGATAACCCAAAAAGTCAGACAGAGTGACTTATTTCCATTGGGGTCCTTTTAGTACCTTAATATTATACATTGTAGGAGATATGTTATTATATTATAAAGGATATATGTATACTAGGAATAAGGTAAAAAGAGTTATTTACATTTACATGTGTGTTAGTTAGAAAATAAAAAATCATTCTCCTCCCTTTCTGTTGCTACATTCATTAGGTACCTTTTGGCTCTCTTCTTCAACTGGCTCATGCTATGACTGCCTTTGACATGTGCAGGCAGTCTGTTCCATTCCTTTATTGCTGTACAATAAAAGGTGTTTGAAGCCTGGCCACTGACTGTGGGTACTACAAAGTTGTGCTCTCCCCCTAGTACTATGTCTGCTGTGGTTCCCAGCCTTGACAAAATTGGCACCAAGATTTTCTGGACACTGTTTGTGAGCAATTTTATAAACTTGATATAACTTAAGTGTTTTTACTCTGTCTTCAGTCTTCAGCATATCCAATTGTTGTAATTCATCCTGGACTACATGTTCTCTTGGGCCCAGGTCAGGGATGAATCTTACCATTTTGTTCTGGGTGATTTGCAGTTTATCTTTCATTTTTTTTATCAAGGCAGAGTACCATGAAGAGCAAGCGTAGTCCATATGACATTGTATAAGGGCTAGACATAGGGTCCTGCGAGCCTCGGTAGGTAGACACTGTGCTTGTCTGTAGAGGAACTTCAGTCTGGCATTAGCTTTTTTACTACACTGTTCCTATCAATTCTCCTGACATGCATGGGTCAAGGGATTCCCAGATATTTTACACCGTACATTAAAATTATTTACCCTTCTCAGTTTATATTTCGTATCAAAGAGTATGGCTTCTGTTTTCCCGAGATGTAACGATAGTTTGTTGTCTACTAACCATTTGCTGCAGGACTCTAGTTCCAGTGTTAACACATTAGCTATATCTTGTGAGTTTTTACCTGACACTAACAGAGCACTGTCATCCGCATACAGTAGGAGTTTGCACTTGACACTGATGGGCTTATCATTTACATAACACAGGAATAATAAGGGACCCAGAATACTACCTTGGGGAACTCCACATGCTATCGGCAGTGGTTCTGATTCCGTTTTGTTGATTTTGACAATTTGTTTCCTGTTACTAAGATAGGACGTAAACCAGACTGTGGAACCTATGCCGATAGCTTGAAGTTTCTTACATAATATATTGTGGTTGACAGTATCGAAGGCCTTTTGCAAGTCTAAAGTTATGAGGTTCCCTATAGACATTTCAGTTCTCATGTAATCCATCAGATTAATTAGGGAGGTGTCGGTTGAGTAAGAGCTCCTAAAGCCTGATTGGTAACTATGAAGAATGTTGTTGTAATTAAGATAGTTAACTACTTGACAGTACACCGCCCTCTCTAGAATTTTGGATATTACACTGAGTATACTAATAGGCCTATAGTTGCTGACATCAGACCTACTATTTTTCTTGAAGATAGGAGTAACTCTGGCCTCCTTGAACCCCTCTGGTACTGTATTAGTAGTGATGGACAAATTTATTATGTGAGCAATGGGGATTGCCAATTCAGAGGCACCATCTTTTAGGACCTTAGACGGGATGTTATCTGGGCTGGTGCTCTTAGTTGGGTTTAACCTGCTTAGTTCTTTTTGCACGAAGGCATGAGATACACTTACTAGTCGACAACTGTTTGGAGTTACCTCTTTATTGGTATAGTATGTTTTAAACTTATCAGAGTCTGTGTTAAAGGTATTTGATGCAGCTGGTAGCTTACTAGTGTTGATGCGACAGTTGTGTAGTATGAATTAAAACAATTTGCCACTTTAGTTGTTTCGTGGCATACCTCGTTATCGACATTTAGTACTATGTTAGATCTATCTATGGGTTTATGGCTATACCCCAACTGTTTTAGCTGTTGCCAGAGCTTTCTAGGGTTATTCTTGTACTCTTCGATTTTTGAGCAATAGTGCCTTGCCTTTGCGCCTTTTATAAGCCTCTGCACTCTGTTCCTCACCCTTTGGAATTCATTTAGCGCTGCAATATCTTGTCTGTTTGCTTTAAATCTTTTTATCAACTGGTCTCTGAATTTCATATTATCTAATATTTCAGTAGTCATCCAGGGTTCAGTTCTTCGTTTAATCGTAACCTCTTTAACTGGTGCAATATTATCAAGGATGGCAGTGAACATTGTTTTGAATTTTTCCCAGGCATCATTTACGTCCGTGCAACTTGTTATCACTGACCAGTCACAATTGTGTAGCATATTTACCAGTGTTTCTTTACTGTAGTTTCTAGTTGACCTAATTTTTATTGTTTTGTATAGGCCTATCCGTTCCCTAGTGATTTTCCTGGTACAGTAAATAATGAAATGATCACTTAGTCCTGTGGTAATGACCCCTGACTGACTAATGTTCTCAGATCAGTTACAAAGTACTATGTGGTCAATTAGGGTGGCTGAGAACTGTGTGATCAGGGTTGGTGTTTACCTGGAGTTTACCTGGAGAGAATTCCAGGGGTCAACGCCTCCGCGGCCCAGTCCGTGACCAGGCCTCATGTTGGACCAGAGCCTGATCAACCAGGCTGTTACTGCTGGCCGCACGCAGTCCAACGTATGAACCACAGCCTGGCTGGTCAGGTACCGACTTTAGGTGCCTGTCCAGTGCCTGCTTGAAGACAGCCAGGGGTTTGTTGGTAATATCCCTGATGTATGCTGGGAGGCAGTTGAACAATCTTGGGCCCCTGACACTTATTGTGTTGTCCCTCAACGTGCTAGTGGCACCCCTGCTTTTCATTGGGGGATGTTACATCGCCTGTCGAGTCTTTTGCTTTCGTAGGGAGTGATTTTCGTGTGCAAGTTTGGTACTAATCCCTCGAGAATTTTCCATGTGTATATAACAATGTATCTCTCCCGCCTGCGTTCTAGGAAGTACAGGTTTAGAAACTTCAAGCGTTCCCAGTAATTGAGGTGGTTTATCGCAGTTATGCGTGCCGTGAAGGTTCTCTGACATTTCAAGGTCAGCAATTTCACCTGCCTTGAAAGGTGCAGTTAGTGTGCAGCAATATTCCAGCCTAGATAGAACAAGCGATTTGTAAAGTGTCAACATGGGCTTTGCATCCCTGGTTTTGAAGGTTCTCATTATCCATCCTGTCATTTTCCTAGCAGATGCGATTGCTACAGTGTTATGGTCCTTGAAGGTGAAATCCTCTGACATGATCACTCCCAGGTCTTTGACATTAGTTTTTCGCTCTATTGTGTGGTTGAAATTAGTTTTGTACTCCGATGAGATTTTAATTTCCTCTCGTTTTCCGTATCTGAGTAATTGAAATTTCTCATCATTGAACTTCATATTGTTTTCTGCAGCCCATTTAAAGATTTGGTTTATGTCTGCTTGGAGTCTTGCAGTGTCTTCAACGGTGGACACTGTCATGCAGATTCGGGTGTCATCTGCAAAGGAAGACACAGCACTGTGGCTTATATCCCTGTCAATGTCCGATATGAGGATGAGGAATAGGATGGGAGCAAGTACTGTGCCTTGTGGAACAGAGCTTTTCACAGTAGCTGCCTCAGACTTTACTCTGTTGACTACTACTCTTTGTGTTCTACATGTTAGGAAATTATAGATCCATCTACCAACTTATTAATTAATTAGTGTATTAATTAGTTGCGTGTAATGGTCCGAGTCGGACCGAAACGTCGTCGTAAGCTCTCTTTTATATGTGCGGTTGTGTGTGTATTGTTCCAGTCACGGTATTGTGCCTTTTGTTATTTGTGAAGAATAAACTGAGTGGAAGAATTTGATAAAAAGTGGATTTAAAGTAGTTTGTGCAAATAAGCCAAATACGTACTAAGTACATATAGATATAGGTGAAAATAATAAAAATGAATAAACAAAATAACAATAGCCAATTATATTGTGGGCTCGCCGACAACAATAGCCAGTTATATTGCTAGGCTTGCCGTCACCAACAATAGCCAGTTATATTGCTAGGCTTGCCGTCACCAACAATAGCCAGTTATATTGCTAGGCTCGCCGACACCAACAATAGCCAGTTATATTGCTAGGCTTGCCGACACCAACAATAGCCAGTTATATTGCTAGGCTTGCCGACACCAACAATAGCCAGTTATATTGCTAGGCTCGCTGACACCAATAATAGCCAGTTATATTGCTAGGCTCGCCGACACCAACAATAGCCAGTTATATTGCTAGGCTCGCCGACACCAACAATAGCCAGTTATATTGCTAGGCTCGACACCAATAATAGCCAGTTATATTGCTAGGCTCGCCGACACCAACAATAGCCAGTTATATTGCTAGGCTCGCCGACACCAACAATAGCCAGTTATATTGCTAGGCTCGCCGACACCAACAATAGCCAGTTATATTGCTAGGCTTGCCGACACCAATAATAGCCAGTTATATTGCTAGGCTCGCCGACACCAACAATAGCCAGTTATATTGCTAGGCTCGCCGACATCAACAATAGCCAGTTATATTGCTAGGCTTGCCGACACCAACAATAGCCAGTTATATTGCTAGGCTCGCCGACACCAATAATAGCCAGTTATATTGCTAGGCTCGCCGACACCAACAATAGCCAGTTATATTGCTAGGCTCCGACACCAACAATAGCCAGTTATATTGCTAGGCTCGCCGACACCAATAATAGCCAGTTATATTGCTAGGCTCGCCGACACCAATAATAGCCAGTTATATTGCTAGGCTTGCCAATATCAACAATAGCCAGTTATATTGCTACGCTCGCCGACACCAACAATAGCCAGTTATATTGCTAGGCTCGCCGACACCAACAATAGCCAGTTATATTGTTAGGCTTGCCGACACCAACAATAGCCAGTTATATTGCTAGGATTGCCGACACCAACAAAGCTCTTTTCTGTCATGTTATAGATCACAGTCATCCTATTGATTGGTCTTCTGCTAAAACTGTCTACCCTACGTCCAACTTTCAGTCGCCGTCTGGTTGAATCCTCCCTTATACACAACTTTCCTTTTATGAATCTTAGTCGTGGTTTTGTCTCTGTAGATGCCTTCCTTTCCCATTACATTGTTAAATGCTCTTGCTCTTACCCTCTGTGGGCCCCTAGCTCCCGTGCAGTGCTCTTCTTAGTATATTACTCCTTCACCACCCTTTCTTGTTCCCGTCCTGTCTGCTGGCCTATATATACTCCCTCCTACTCTCCTTTTTGTTAGTGTGACTGTAAATGGTCCAAGTCGGACCGAAACGTCGTCGTAGCTCCTCTCTTCTATGTGCGGGTTATTTGTGTAATTTCTTCCTATTTATGCAAACTCTCTGCTGCCTCTGTCAACCACACCTCTATCAGTAAAAATTCTCCTATCAAAAGCCTTACTGAAGTTCATATACACTATTATATTCATTACCATGATCTACCTCTTCAAATATCTTAGTGAAAAATTTAGTAAATTCGTAAGGCAGGAACGCCCTTTGTAAAACCAGGCTGAGAGTTATTATTTAATTTATACCTTTCAAGGTGGCTACGAATTGCCTCGGCAATTATTGCTTCCATCAATTTTCCCACAGGGTAGGTTAGGCTTATTGGTGCTCTGCTAAGGACCTGTCACCTGCTTTGTAAATAGGTATCACATTTGCCATTTTCCATTTATCTGACACTATACCAGCTTGTAGTGATATGTTGAAAAGATTAGCTAATGGTTTGCCAAGTTCCGCCTTACATTCCTTAAAAACCCTTGAGAACAGTTCATCAGGGCCCAGGGATTTGTTAGGCTTTTATCTGTTAGTCTGAGACCTATGTCACTAGTGACTTTGATCGTACGTAACTTACTTTCGTCCAGATATATATAATTTTGTATTTATGGAATTTCTCTATGTTCTTCCTGAGTAAAAACTAAGTAGAAATAAGTTCTGAAGATTGTCCACATTTCTTTTTCACTCTTAGAGAAGTGAATGTTAGAAAAGCGGTGTTAGAGAAGCAACAAAAACTACATGAAAATCAGGGACCATGACCTGGTTAGAATTAAGGCAATTCCATGATATTTGAATATGAATGATTTTTGACTTTCCCAAAGCTCATCATTAACCTCAATACTATTAATTAGTGATTCCTTGTTAGCAAGAACCAAGTACTTAGTTCCCTAGTTGGTTCAGTCCAAACTCTTAAAAACAATCCTGAACCGCATCTAGAAAGTAACAAAAATTGACATTTCCTGTTAAACTGTTCCATAAATTTGGCTAAAGTTATAACCCCAAATTATTTTTTTCTTATCTGATCCCTTTAAAAAAATTTTTCTTTTCAATGGGAGTTTACTCATTCCCTATCAAAGTTTGGAGACCTTAAAATCACACACAAGTTTAAATTTTTTCCATTTCCCCGGGAAAAAAGTGTACCCTAATAAATTCAGTGTTCGTCGCTTCCATTTTTATATCTTGTCTAATACAATAGTTTAAATAATTTTGACATCATCGTCCCCCCACCACCCTTCCGTTGACCCAAACAGGTGGAATAATTTATGGCCTTGTATGGGGCATTCAGAAGGCATTTTTATCAGGTTCAACCAGGTCTCTTTTAAAAAGGGCAATAATTTTTTAAGTTTCCAGCACATGTAGTTAATCTTAGTTTAAAGTATCTTTTTCCCTTTTAAATTCGTACTGTTATTAAAGTAAACCTTAAGTTGGTCACTATCCCCCTGTTTGTTGGCAAATTTCCCTTTAGTTTTTTTAGTAACTATATGATTAACAGTCATGTTTTTTAAATTTCTGAGGAATCTTTGATATATATCAAAAGGTTATGGATGCCCTGCCCTTTTTATGGGCCCAACTCACCTCTGAGTTGGACCCACTTTTTTCCTTAATAATGTGAGAAATCAAAAAAGTGCTTGGAATTTCACTGGTTATTTTGCTTTTAATATACTTGTTTACTGATATTATATAGTATACTTTTTAAAAACAACCTCCCGGGAAAACAAAATCTGGATTCTCAAACACCCCCCGGCACCAGACATTAAGCGCCCAGTGACAAACCCCCAGACTTTAAAGCGCCCAGTGACCCCAAAAACTTTAAAGGCGTCCAGTGACAACCCAGACATTAAGCTCCAGTGAAAACCCCAGACAAAGGTCCAGTGACAACCCCAGACAAAGCGTCCAGTAAAAACCCAAATTAAAAAACCCAAAAAAAAGGGTCCGGGGAAAACCCCGAAAAAAGGCGTCCAGTGACAAAAGACATTAAGGTCCAGTGACAACACCAGACATTGCCGTCAAAGAAAAAGGCCATAAAAAAAATTTAAGCGTCCGGGAAAACCCCAGACATTAAGCGTCCGGGACAACACCAGAATTAAGGTCCAGTGAAAAACCCCAGTTTTTAAAACCCAGTGAAAACCCCAGCCCATTAAGCGCCCAGTGACAACCCCGACAAAGCGCCGGGACAACCCCAGACTTTAAAAGCCATGACAACCCAGTTTTTAAAAGCCAGTGAAAAACCCCAGTTTTTAAAGCGCCCGGGAAACACTAACATTAAGGTCCAGTGAAAACCCCAAAAATTTAAGGCCCAGTGAAAACACTAAACATTGGCCCAAATGCCCAACACTAAAACATTAAGCGCCAGTGACAACACTGTTTTTCCCATAAAGCAAAAAAATTTTTTGGGGGTGAATCGAAACACCCCCCCATTTTTCAAATTATAAAAAATGCGGGGTTTTTAAAAATTCCCCTCTGAAAATTTTTAAAAATCGAACATGTCTTTGTTACTAGGGGGGGGAAATTGATCTAGAATCATTGTATATCATTAACTCAGTATATCCCAAACGTTATTCATTCTCTGTTATGTTATTGTGCTTTTTTATTGTGTTTCTTTTATTGTTACCACTGTTACTGTTTTAAACACATTCCAAGTCATCAATTCCCCCATTGTTTTCCCCCTCCCCTCAAAGAATCATCCGGGTTAACAGGAAGGGGCCACGGCTCCTGTTGTCCAGACTTCACTTCATCTGTTTAATGGGGATGGTGAGGCCCGGAAATGGGTTTACTGAGTGATACAGGGGGAATGAGGATGGTTTTGGGGTAAAATAGCGGCGTTTTGGGGGATGAGGATGGTGAGGTGGTGGGATGGATGAGGCCAAGGGGGATTAGGGTTGTTAGGATGAGGGGTATGAAGGGGTGACTAAGAGGGAAAAAATGGATGAGGACAGGGGTGAGGGGGGTGATGAATGAACCCCTAAAAAGCTGGATAAGGAGGGGGGGATGCAAGACGATGAGGGTGGGGATCAGATGGATGATTTTTTTCCAGGGGGAATATATTAGAACGGGGAAATGGGAAAAATGATGGATCAAAAAGATGGAAAGAATGAGAACATCAACGTAAATAGACCACCAAGCGAGAAATGCCAGCATAACAAGGGTCTTTTTTAAAAGTCATTGATTGGTTTGGTCGTATTTGCTTTTGTAGAAAAAAAGATAATAAAAAAATAATAATAATAATTATATCTTTATTTCACAAGTAAAAAAGTTTTACAGACCATATTGACATCAAGACATTTCCCCAAAAAAGGTCAATTTTTTTCCCAGGATGCGACCCAAACCAGTCCACAACACCCAGGTATCTATTTCGATGGGGAACATGGGCAGTAGGGTCTTAAGGAAACACGTCCAAGTTTCCCGCGTACGGGACGACCCCGGACCTCAGTATGTGGGTGAGTGCGCACCAATCGCTATGGAAAGGCTCAAAGGGTCCTGTGGTTGCAGGTTCACCGCTTTACCAGAAGTTCATTTTCCCGGATTTTTTTCATAGAACCCTCGTGCTCAGGGTAAAGGGGGGGACCGCCACCACCGGGGCCCCGATTCGAACCCACTGGCCATCTGTTTAATCCAGAAAATTTTTAGAATTTTTCCTTTGTGTACTTAAATCCATATAGTGAGTTCCACTATGTTCTACTTCCACATAACATTCGGACTAGGAAAAAACACTTTGGACTTTTTTGGTCACCCAAGATAATCAACACATATGCTGCAGATAATTAATGTAACTGTTTTTATGATGAATAATTTACCCTCGTCACCTCATATTAAGCTTCTAATCCCCGGGGGGAAAAGCTTGAAGTTAAGCCCAATACAAATTCCGTACTTTGAAAGTGTCGTCAACTGTGGCATAGTTTTTGCATCCTCGACCTTTGGGAGTGCCATCAATTTAATTTCAATTTTAATATTTAATATTAATTATAATGTCTTGAAGAAACGGAGTATAAATAAAGGTGTTTCAAATACGTACTTTTAAAAACAGTGTTTGTTGATTTTTTTTTTTGATCCCCAGGGTTTTTTTTTTCCCAATAATGTTTATGTTTGGTTCAGTATGGTCTGTTTTGTCTTAGTAATTTTTTCAAATGTTGTATAATAAAAAGTGTTTTGTCTTTACAAGTGTTTTGTTTTAAAACAGTAGTATTGATTTTAATACAGTAGTATTGATTTTATTTAATACAAATGTTTTTTTTAATAAAAGTGTTTTTTTTTAATACACCAATGTTTTTTTCTTTTACAACAGTGTTTTTTTGTTATACAACAGTGTTTTGTCAATACAACAGTGTTTTTTTCTTTTGCAGGTTTTTTTCTAATACAACAGTGTTTTTTTCTAATACAAAGGTTTTGCTATACAGCAGGGGTTTTTTCCCAGACAATCCAAGGCATGTCTTTGACGACTGATGATTTAAAAATATGAAAGCTTTTGTAACATATAACATTACTGACCAAAGTAAACACCTTTTACTCTGAGGGACTGATTACCCATATTCTGTCCCGTTTTTACATTCACTTGAGGGGCGATTACCTCATCTTCTACTGTCTCAGTTTATAAGACTATACTGAGTAAAGCATGTGATATAGTCATCAAAATAAAACTTTCCCAGGGTTGTACATGTGTCAATTCATCATTATTAAACCATTAATGTTATATTAGAACTTATAATTTTCCCTTTAATCAATATACAAGATCCCTTTTTTATAAACACAAATAAATTTTTCGATGCTGTTAAGAGCACAAGTCACAATACCGTGATCAAAATAAAAATAACCCGTACACAGCAGAGAAAACTCCACGATTTTGCCGTCTTGGACCATTTACAAGTCATACTTTTTTGTAGATACTTCAAGTAGGACCGAAACGTCGCCCTAAGCTTTTCTCCCTAACGCTGTTATCCTACCTAAGCCCTTTCAAAGTCCAGTTATTTAAAAATATACTATCACCCCCCAGGATCCCACCCAAACAGTCGACTCACCCAGGTACCTACTTACCGTTAGGAAACAGGGACAGGGCAAGGGAAAATATTCAACGTTCCCCCCCGACCGGGGGCGACCCCGGACACTCAGTGAGCTGAATGCGCTACCAACCGAGCCACCTTAAAAAACGCCCCGGAAGACCTTCTCGCTTATTTTATCCGTTCCTCAGTGAAGAGGATTGAGCTCCGAAAACCCCGGGTCAATTAAGGGCGGGGGGACGGGGAAAATATTTCCTTTTACCAGCTGACCCTCGGGTGTACTCCCAGGGGCTTAAAAACCCACGTACTCCCAAACACTCTTCACCTAGCATTAAATAGGGACCTGGGGATTTGCAACCGTTGGGTCGCATCCTGGGAAAAAAAAACTTTTTTTCCACAGGTACGATACAACTTATACAACCCTAGCGACATCAATGAATACTACTATATAGAAACCCTTTTATGTTTAGATTTCGAAATTAGATTAATTTTTCCCCGGATGCGACCCACCCAGTCGACTGACACCCAGGACCTACTTACTGCTAGGTGAACAGTGACAGATGTCTTGGGAAAAATCCAGTGTTTCCCCCCGTATCGTGGATCAACAGGGCCTCAGGGAGGTTTTTACCCAAAAGCTACTGCATAGGATACTAGCTAAGAGTGGGCTTTAAAACTGGGGACAACAGATCTTACCAATTTCGGGAAAAAATCGTGTGATGAACTCTGAGCTGGGGGTTTAAAATTTTGGTTAATTCTGACCTTGGTTGAACTTTATGTTTTTCTCTGCTTGGAACTTGTGTTAAATTTATGTGCATATAAATTTAACCTGGGGTTAACTTTTTAGATCAACTGACACTTGTTTGAACTTTTTTGTTTAACTAGACCCGGGTTGAACATTGTGAATATGACCGGGTTTAAATTGTGAACATGACCTGGGATGAACATTGTGAATATGACCGGGGTGAACAGGGAAAATGACCTGGTTGAAATTGTAATATGACCCGGGGTTTAACATTGTGAACATGACCTGTGAACATTGTAATATGACCTGGGGTGAACATTTAATATGACCTGGGATGAACATTGTGAATATGACCTTTGAAAATTGTAATATGACCTGGGGTGAACATTGTGAATATGACCTGGGATGAACATTGTGAATATGACCTGGGATGAACATTTGAATATGACCTGGGGGAACAGGGAAAATGACCTGGGATGAACATTGTGAATATGACCTGTGAAATTTGAAATGACCGGGATGAACATTGTGAATAGACCTGGGGTGAACAGGGAAAAAGGGCCTGGGGGAAAAATTTTAATATGACCTGGGGAACATTGTAAATGACCTGGGATGAACAGGGAAAATGACCGTTTAACATTGTGAACATGACCGGATAACATTGTGAATATAACCTGGGTTGAACATTGTGAACATGACCTGGGATGAAATTGTGAAATCCGGGATGAACATTGTGAACATGACCTGGGGTGAACATTGTGAACATGACCTGGGATGAACATTGTAAAAGACCTGGGGAACATTGTGAATATGAAAAGGGGTGAACATTGTGAATAAGACCGGGGTTTAAATTGGAACATGACCTGGGGTGAACATTGTGAATATGACCTGGGATGAACATTGTGAATATAACCTGTGAAATTGTGAAATGACCTGGGAAAATTTGTGAAAACCTGGGATGAACATTGGGAAAATGACTTGGGATGAACAGGGAAAATGACCGTTTAACATTGTGAATAACATGAGTGTGGTTCAAACTTTCCCCTCAACTTGGGAACTTTTTGGTCTAACTTAGTTTGAACTTTCCAGCACATGCGGGCAACCCCTTTTTAGCCTTAAAGGG